>PVJN01038907.1:0-20080 GCA_004026805.1 Lasiurus borealis
CACACACACACACACACACACACACACACACACACACACGATCTGGAAGCCCAAACCCTTTCCCTGTGCCTCTGCTCTCGCTCTGCCCTAGAAGCAGCTCCAGGCGGCCTCCTGCCTTTGGCTCTTCAGACAAGAGCCAGGATCCTGTCTCCAGGCCCCCAGTGATCAAAGGCTCCCATCAAGCTCTCAGAAGACTCCTGAGCTGAGGTTTCTGAGTGTCACCCAATGAATCCCGCTTCTCCCTCCCTGAGTGAATATGGAGTCCAAGTCAGCAGACACCCTCTCCCCGGGGATGTGGCCCATCCCCCTACACTTCCTCTCTATCCACTGGGCTCCCTGTATGGCCAGCGGCTCTACCTCAGATTACAGATCATCTTTCTCTTGAGACTCTATCAGCAGCCTTTTGCTTAACTAAAAATTTCAAGCATAACATCCCTCTCTGTCATCATTTTAGGCGACGTATGGAGATAAATTTACAGTGTTATATCTATAGTACATTTAGCATGGAATTGTAAGGCTCATTTGAATATATAATTCTCACATATACAAGTTTGTACTCACGAACAGTGTTTCCACAGTACTCAAGTCAAAGACGGTCCTTGTATATATAGTAAAATTCATCTCTCATGAATTTCAAGTTAATCCTGAAAACCTTGTCAACCGCACATAATATATGGCACCCAATACGTTCATAAATTCTTAGGAAATGGATGAGCAGGTGGATGGATGGATAGATGGAGAGATGAAAGCCTTTTAAAGTACCGACTCCAGGAAGGGGGCCTGGAATTAGAGATGGGTTTTGTTTCTTGTTCAATAGACTAAATGTGACCTTGGGAAATGTCATTTAACCTCTTCGTGTCTCCATTTCCTCATCTGGAAAGAGCTCAGAGCATCAGATGAGATTATCGTGGAGCGCTAGGGCTACCTGTAGCAGGAAGTTGTCAGTGGGAGGGAGGCAGAGGCTCTGCTGTTCTCTGCTGCCTTGAATAATGTCCATGTTTCTGAGATTCACTTTTACTACCGGTAAAATGGACATTGAAAGACTTCTCTCCCGCTTGCCTTAGCGGGCTGTGTCGATAGGGTGTATCAGAGGGCTTTTGGTTTCAAGGCTTAGCAAACCCAACCAGCTGTACAACCCTGGTCCACACAAAACCTCGGTGCTACCATTCTCTCAACCGAATAAAAGGAGGGTGGGCCAAAACCGGTTTGGCTCCGTGGAGAGAGCATCGGCCTGCGGACTGAAAGGTTCCAGGTTCGATTCGGGTCAAGGGCATGTACCTTGGTTGCGGGCACATCCCCAATAGGGGGTGTGCAGGAGGCAGCTGATGGATGTTTCTCTCTCATGGATGTTTCTAGCTCTCTGTCCCTCTCCCTTCCTCTCTGTGAAAAATCAATAAAATAAATTTTAAAAAAAGGAGGATGGTGGTCACGTCGTCGGGTGTTTGTGAGAACCAGATGTCTTAAAGCGGGACACTGCCTCGTACAGAGATAACAGTACTCAGACTAGATACAATTATTAAAGTCAAGTGTCCTGTGAGTTTCCAAGGGCGGGGGGGAAATACCCTGGGGTTACCTCTCCCTTTATTGCCTACATTCAGTCATTTCTGAAGAAGCTTAGTTGCTATGGTTACCTTCCAAAGACACCACATTTGAAAATGTGTTGGGAGATGGGGATTGATGGCAGAAGGCTTTAGTGGAAGACACAAAGCAACTTCGGCAACGTTTAAATACACGCGAACTCCGTCCCTTGGAAACCAAAGTCACATTTTGCCAAAATGGAAATGAACTCGGGACACAGAGTTTCAGAAGTTCCGCCTTTGGCCAGCCTGCGTCCCCCATCCCCGGGATCTCAAAGACAGGTAGATCTGGCCCCGAGTCAACTCCTGCGCATCTCAGCTTCCTGCCGCAGGAGGATCTGGCAGCCTGAGGGATGCTGGTTGCCAGACAGAATTCATCAGATTCACTTCCCAGATGCTATCGCTTCTGATTCCGAAAGAAAAATAGGTTGCCCAGAAACGGAGGTTGGAAAGGACGAGTGTAGCTGAGAAATGCACAGTGACACACAAGAACAATAAAGGGCTATTCTTATTCAGGTCATTAGCATATATATTTGAATATTCCAGGGGGATCTTACATCCCTCCCATCCCCTGCTCAGTCCCTGGAGGGGCTAGCAGGGACATCTCAGGCTACCCTGTCCCCAACAGCAGTCATAAATGGTATTCGATCTGTCAAAACCAGTCATGGCTCCCACAGCGAATGAAGAGTTGGCCTGCACCCACTTCCTGGTTCCAGCTGCAGCAAACCCAATACCCCATGGGCCTCACGGGCAAGACTATTCAAAAGACTCTTTCTTCCTGATCACTTTTTCCCAGACATCCTGGGGAGCTCTCCTGCTCTTATTTGAAATTCAAACCAGGGGAAGTCACCTCTAAAAACACTGGTTCCCCCGCTTGCATTTTCACGATGAAGTAGCGCCACCTAGGGGACATTTGCATTAATTTCTCACTATGTCCACTGTTAAAATTCCTTTTTCAAATATTCCAATAGTACCTCTCCCCCGCCCCTCAAAAAACAACAACAACACACAACTATCTCCCTTCTCTGCGCACACTTTTCAAGATTCAGTTCCAGACTTACTTCAGCTGAAAATTCTGGTCGGTTAACTTATTATTACACAGTGACCACTGTCAAGGGTTGTGGTTCACATTTACAATCACCATGGAAATTTCCTTTATTATTATAAGAACTACCAACTATTAAACATCTGCTACATAACAAGGGGCATATATTTATTTCCAATATATACAATAGTCCTTCAAACTGGGTGTTAGCGTCCCATTTTACAAGCTCTGAGACTTACCCACATTGAGATTTGTGCATGATCTCGACGAGGGCTGTCAATAGATATCAATATTTCAAGACTCTGGGTGCATATAGATAAACAGCATTCCACAGGGACAGAAAGCAGATGGGTGGTTTCGTGGGAACAAAGGGAAAGGCACAGAGGGAGGAAACTTTTAGGGATGGTAGATTTGTTCATTATCTTGATTGTGGTGGTTTTCGTGTGTGTGTCTGTGTGTGTAAAACCTGTTAAAACTTATCAACTTGTATACGTCAAATCTATGTAGTTGTCAGTTACACCTCAATAAAGATATTTAAAAAGGAGCAAAAGTGCATTTCAGAAGGGTCATATTTATATTACCAGCAGCACATGCAAGTGCCGCCTCATTACACCTGTGTCAGCAATGTAATTTTTAAAGGGAAAAAAAAAACCCTGCTAATTGGAAAGGCAAAAATCTCATGTTTGAATGTGCAAATCTTTATTAATAGAAACTTTTTTTCTTTTTGAAATTTTTTCATGTTGCTCAGCTCTTTGCTCTTTTGTCTTTTGTAATGTGTTTCTTATCAAATTACAGGAACTCTTTATTTAGATACTAAAGGTCTTGATGCACAAAAAATTCACGCAGAGTAGGCCTTCCTTCTCCCAGCTGCCTGCACAGCCTTATCTTCGGCACCAGGACCCGGACTTCCCTCCTCCGGTGCTGGCAGGCACTCAGAAGGCCATCGGGAACGCCATCCGATCTAATTAGCATGTTACCCTTTGATTATTAAAGATGTGTCATAGCTAAATCACCTATTTTTCCCTTGACTTGATATTTATCTTTGTGTGTACTAGATGTAATTATAATGTAAGTTGACATTTTAAATAATTTCAAGAATAAAAAAAAACACCCTAATCTTAATATTGCTCTAAACATGTATAAAAACAAATAAAAAAGCTTATTAAAGTAAAATAGCATTAGAATACCTCAACATTTTTCTAATTTACAGAGCACATAGCTGAGGGTTAAAGGCTTAAAAGGTAGGCAGTTAGAGATCAGCAGGGCAAGGACGATGGGCCAGGTACAGAAAGGTCACCAGGGCACCAAGCCCTAGGTGCCTACAGTGGGCAAAACTGGAACAGACACCTGGGCTCCAGGGTAACCTTGTCCCCCTAGCATATCACACCGGTCATGTGGTTTGGAGCCCCTGATCTATCCTCCCTAGAGAGAACATCTAGACCTCCACGTATTTCAGCTTCAGGCCAGAAAGGCAGCAAAACCAGACAAGCAGCTACATGGCTGACCTCGGGACCCGCTGCAGTGACTGGTCCTCTTTCCCCGGCACCCACCCATCCCTGAAGATCACAATTCTGAAAGGAACAATTGGAAAGCTGATGAATATTCTATTGAGATCCTCCCCTAACATTTTAGTCCTTAAAAGTTTTTAGACTCTGGCTGGTGTGCTCAGTGGTTAGAATGGTGCCCCAAGCTCCAAAGGGTCTCGGGTTCGATAGCCAGTCAAGGGCAGGTTCGCTCCCTGTCCCCAGGTTGGGGCACATGTGGGAGGCAACCAGTCAATGTGTCTCTCTCACATCAGTGTTCCTTTCTCTCTCTCTCTCTCTCTCTCTCTCTCTCTCTCTCTCTCTCTCTCTCTCTCTCTCTCTCTCCCCTCTTCCCTCCCTCTCTACTTCCCTCCCTTCCATTCCTTCTGAAAAGCAGTGAAAAATATATCCTCTGGTAAGAATTAACAACAAAAAAAGAATTAGACCAAAGAATCAAACTCTTCTGGTCACCTAATTTCTTTCCCAGGTTGGCTGACTCAGTGTTAAGATTACATCAGAAGCAAGCCACATACATAACTAATTGCTTTCGTCTTTACCCTTTTGGTTGGTTAACAGTAAAATAGGCAGTTTCATCCTTATTAAAATGGACATAGTACTATAAAATATTTTATGATTTCACCAAGAGCAGTCAGAATTTGGGTTTATAAACTCCCACTTTTTGTTATTTATTGTGTCATTGTGTGAGAAACAAGCCCATAAAATCAAAATCAAACTGGGTTGTGTAGTTTGGGATTTTTTTTTCTGTCAATTGAATAAATGCCAGAAAAGGAGAATGTTTACATATTCTCCTGAAGTGAGGAGTAAATCCCTATTAACAATCCTGAAGAGACAGATATTATTTACACTTTTATCTTGACTCTGAACCTTGAGTCTCACAGAATTTTCTTAGAGCACAATGAAGAATGCGAATACTAGCAATACCAGTAAAACAATGCCTTTTAATTGTCCACACCAGTTGTTACAAATTCAGGAAAACTACTCCCTCAAAAGGTAGTTGCAAGTATTCATAAACTGGTCCAATCTTTTGAATATGAATTGTATTAGCCATTAGAAGAAACAGATACACACTTAACATTTAAAGAATGGATCTTCATTTCTTTTTTAGTATTTTCAACTCTTGTTCTGAAGTCTGTAAAGGTTAAATGATTTGGCCACATACCCAAAGCCAGATGATACCCAGTCTGGCACCAGACTCCCGATTCCTTGAGACACAAGCTGAAGAGCAGCAGAGGATGAAATGACGTGGAAATCAGTTATATGTGGCTGAGACGCCAGAAAAATCAAATTCTTTGAGTTAGCTTCCTCCTCCATAACATAAGGGAGGTAAATTCAATGACGGCTAAACTTCCTTTCAGCACTAACCTTTTCTAAACGCCAGCTGGACACACTGATAAAACCTCTGACAGGGGCGCTCATCCTGCTGGGAGTATTTTACTGGGTCCTGGACCATTTTCCTCAGAAGCCCGTGTCAGCTCAGGTTCCAAGCTCGCCCTGCCCTATCTGTGTATCGTTGGCAAATAATCTGTTAGAGATGAGAAATCAAGGGACCTAAGAGAATCATGAGGGCAGCCGCACCTCAAAGAGAATTCATTAAGATCATGAAGAGAGAATACACGTGACTACTGAGCAGTGCTGCATGGAGTAAGGTGTCCAGTAATTGCATGTGTGTATGTGTGGGGTATCTTTGCCCATCCGGGCTGATGGTAACAGAATACCATAGATGGGGTGGCTTATGAACACAACGCACAGATTTACTTCTACAGTCCCGGAGACTAGGAAGTCCCAGAGCAAGGCTCTGGCAGACCTGGTGTCTGGTGAGGGCCCTTCCTAATTCATAGATGGTCATTTTCTCAGTGTCCTCACATAGCAGAAGCAAAGAGGGGACTCTCTGAGGTCTCTTTTCGTTCAATTCATGAGGGCTCTATCCTCATGACCTAATCTTCTCCCAAAGCTGTATCTCCAAACATCATCACATTCGGGGTCAGGTTTCAACATGTGAACTCTGGGAGAATAGAACCATTTAGTCTTTCGTGTGGGGGGTAAAATAACACCAACTTACATGGCACTCAGGTTTTACAGGTGAAACTCACTGTATTCTCAGTGAGTCAAATGTTAGGTAAATAGGTGTCAGCAAACTTGAACAAATATTTCAGACGAATGAACAAGCATAATTGAAAAGTAATCTGACTCACAGCACAGTTCATATGTATGTAATTTAAGACTTTACAAAGTAGTGGGAAAGAGAAAGAGGAAGACAGAGAAAGAAATGGCATCAATAATGGCAAGAGTTAAGGCTTACAGCCTCTCCATTTTAATAAACTTGGACTCTTTGACATCTCTGTGCTATCTCCCTGGTGTGTCTTAGTATGGCCCACAGACCACCTGTACTTAGAATGTGACAAATGCAGGTGCCCGGTCCTCAGCCAGTTGTCACCTGGTACCGCAGTCATTCTTACCATCTACCAAAAACCTGGTGGCCACGGCTTGAAACGTGGTCCATGTCTGAGCCCTCAGACAGCTGTAACAAGTCTAAACAAGCAAATACAAACACAAGGACTGCCCACACCAACTCACCTGCAACCCATCACCACCAAGAAACCGGTTTTCAGTTCATCAAAGCTGAGAAACAGGGAAACATATAGCTCATGAATTTGTCAAATATCTGGGCACTAGAGGGAATAGTTATGGTTGGAAAAATTACCCTTCTGGAATTTTCTCAGCAGTTTCTAAAATACCAGTAACATTTCTTCTATTCTTAAAATTAATTATAACAGTGAACTGAAGGAACTTTTTGTTATGGTGAGCAGTCAAATGAATGTCATTGACAGTTGAATTGCAGTCTTTATTAAAGCTATTTTACAAATTTATGTCTGTCTCCTAATACGAAAAGGTTGTTTTTTACTTTAACATGTGCTTTGAAAATTAACATCAGCGGTAGGAGGTTTTTCAGTTGAATAGATTAGAGACTTCAAAAATGTGACCGCCTCCTTCATCTCTAGTTTCTCCATCTCCCAATTGTTGACCTTACGAAGAAAGAGGAAAATAATTGGTTTGCAAGAAAACGATGCCACATAAAATAAAAGCTACTTTCTTGATCCAAGCATAGTAAAGTAACATCAAGCCAACTGCTTTTTCAAAACAAATGCTATCTTATAGTTACTCACATTTTAAAGGCTTAGTAAGACTATGCTAGGGTGGAAGGAAGTGTGAAGCTGGAAATTATAAAAACTTGAAAGGTCTTCTAAAGGGTGCAAAAATTCCCTCTAGGGATACTCTTCCCTAGAATATATATAATAGCCAATATGAAAAAAGTCTTAAATAGTAGCCCACTAAGAGAAGGGGCATCCTAACCTCAGTGTCCATGTATAATACATTTTTGGAGACTTAAGTATTATAATGAAGATTAGAATGTTTGCATTTCATATTGTGTGCAGGACTAATGAGTGGTATTAGATAGATCCCAATGTTAATATAAATATAACTTTATTCATTAAGTTCTTGCTCCAGACATCTGGAGAGGCTGTTAAGAAAAGCTGTGGTACTCAGAACCAAAATGAAGTCCAAGAGAGAAGAAGATCCATCCCCTTATAACCATCCAGCTTTTATGGTGACAAACATCCTACCACAGCCACACACTGGCCCGTGAAAACAAAACTTTAACCAAAAGGAGTAAAGTTCAGCAAATGTAGCACTAATAAAACCCCTAGTAAATGACAGTCATCACCTAAGGAGCAGCCAAACCAATCATTAAAACACTTACTGGATTTCTGTGCTAATGACAATTCCTCCAGAATTCTAGTAACCAACTTCAACTACAACACTTCTGGCAGAATGGATATCAGTAACTAAAGACACATCATCATGTGCTTTTTTTCTTACCAAGATCACTTGAAAACCCATTACTTTCAAATGACGCATTTTCATAGCGAGGAATCCTCTGGGGTGGGTTAGATCCAAACAGTAAGCAGATCTAGGAACACACAGTATAGCTACCCTGAAAGTGAAAATACACAATGTGAGAGTACGTACTAATGAGACTGCCAGGTACAATCCTGCTGTATTCATGATCTTTGGAGATTTCAAAGCTGAGCTCACACTGACCCTCACCATTCCCTACTGTCTTAGTCCACCACTTCCTTGTTACTGGGCCTCTGCAGATAATCCAGTATATGAAGGCAAACAACCAAAAACTTATAAAAATGCTTTAGACAAAGTTACTCCTCAATCATCTTTAAGGGTGGCTACATTTCTGATAAGGGAATATTTCAAATATCAAAGCACCCATTTTAAGGTTAATCTCTGACCTAAAGATAATTATATACGCTAATAGAAGTATTGATGTAGATAATACTAAATGATAATACTAAATGATACAGAGTGCCTCCAAGAGAGAGAAAAAGAGAGAGAGAACTTAAAAACTAGAATGGGGAGGCCAAATACAAAGAAGAAAAAAGTAAAAGAAAGGCAAGACTGTTAAAAGAAAATAAAATTTGTAATGTGTAACAAAAATGTGGAATTTGATTTTTTCATTGCTTTTGGCCTTTGGTGAAAAGACATTTGTATCCCTACTGTCTTCTGGCTGTTATCTAACAGAACAAATCAGAGAAAAAAATTTATATTTTTAAAGGAATCTCAAATTCCTCAATTCTTCTCACACCTTAGGCTGAGAGCTCCTATGTTATAATGTTATGCCAGAACAATAGAGTACTTAAAAAAGAAAAATAACTTTCTAACAAGATCAGAGTGCCTTTGGTTGAGAGGAGATGGGCAAGACGCATAGGGAAGACAGCAACTGAAAAAGATGCCCAAGGAATAAGCTACATGGATGCAGCAATGGTAAGAGTTGTATGTGAATTCTAAAAATGTTTTTCTGTACCTCTCCCTACTGTATTTATGAGTATGTCTTACAAAGCAAGATGGAATGTAAGTTCTATGGGGTCGGGATCCATGTCTGACTCGTTTGTGTGTCTCACAGGGCCCAGCAGACCTTCCCACAAAGGCTGACTGAGGAAGGTCATGTGCAGCACCATCTCAGGATCTAGCCCAGCGGTCAGCAAACTATTAGTTAACAGAGCCAAATATCAACAGTACAACGACTAAAATTTCTTTTGAGAGCTGAAAACCGACTTCTGCGCATGGGCCATGAAGTTTCCATCACACTGTACGTGCGCGCCCGCACGTGGTATTTTGTGCAAGAGCCACACTCAAGGGGCCAAAGAGCCACAGTTTGCCGACCACTGATCTAGTGAAACAGGCAGGACATTCTCTGAGGGTGTAGCATCACGCTTCTCCCGGAGACACCTATTGGTAGTGTGTGGGTCAAGCAAACAACTTAGGATTAACTCCGATGTGGTCTGACCCACATACAATATAACTTAAAGAAGCTAGTTTCTCTACCTTTATGAAGGTCTTTGTGGTAGAACAAAATACTTATTGGGTATTTGATATTTTTAGAGGTCTTAACTCTTTTTAATCACTATTGCATTATCTTGTCAAAAATTCACACGCACTGATAAATTCAATCTCATTAACACTGTTTCCTTGAACTGTTTAGCTTTAAAACTTAATTTTTAAAAATTGCCTATTTTACTAAATGGCCCAACTCCAGTGCATAACTGAAGGCTGCAGTGCCTACACTGAAGACCTGAGGAGATTAGCAGTTGAGAAGTCCCTTGGTGCATTACAAGCTCCATACAAATATAAAGTCTTAGGATTGCTACTAATATTTAACAGGAAGTCTCTGAGAATTAAGAGTTAAAATCAGTAAGCTGGGTATATGAACAGATGTAAGCAACCTTTGAATATCTTTCGCAGAAGTTACTACATTCGCATCGGAAAGTGGAAGCACTGCACTCCTGTTAGAATCCATTCTGATTTCAAAATCTGAAAGAAAAGAATTGATAATTTTTCAAACAATGCTCAAAGTGATTTTCTGTTTCAACATGTTCCTTATTATTACCAACGATGATAAAGGCAGCAGCTAAAATACAGGATGTTCCAAAAAAATGTGGTAACACTTTAACAGCTGATAGCTCAATTTTATATATATATATTTCATTGATTTTTTTACAGAGAGGAAAGGAGAGGAATAGAGAGTTAGAAACATCGGTGGGAGAGAAACATCTATCAGCTGCCTCCTGCACACCTCCTACCAGGGATGTGCCCGCAACCAGGATACATGCCCTAACCAGAATCAAACCTGAGACCTTTCAGTCCACAGGCCAACACTCTATCTACTGAGCCAAACCAGTTTTGGCTGATAGCTCAATTTTGAAAATGAAATGTATTTTAATAAAACTGCCTTTTTAATTATTCAAAGTGTGCGTATACATTTTGGGGTGATACCCTATATAATGAGCTCACCGTGTGCCAGACACTGGTCTGGACTTTACAAGTGCAATCTCATTGACTCACCACTGGAATCCTAAGAAGTGAGCAGTTATTATTGCCATTTTACACACTGGGAAAGGGAGACTAGTAAGTGCCTGAAGTCACAGCACCAGTGAGGAGCAGAGAAGAAACCCAACCCAGGCGTCCAGCTCGAGCCAGCGCACACTACAGTCAATTGCCATGGTCATCTCCTAGTCAGAAAGGGAGGAAAAGAGCCTGGCTGGTGTGGCTCGGTGGTTGAGCACTGACCCCTGAACCAGGAGGTCACTGGTTCGATTCCCAGTCATAGCGCATGCCCGGGTTGCAGGCTCAATACCCAGTAAGGGGTTTACAGGAGTTAGTTGATCAAAGTTCTCCCAATGATGTTTCTATTGCTCTATCCCTCTCCCTTCCTTTTTCTCTAAAACATACCAATAAAAACACATTTTTAAAACGGAAAATAAACAAAATAAAGGAGATGTAAATCATATCAAGTCTCATACCGATATGATAATTATGTGGCAACTGGACATTTTCCAAGAAGTACTCCTCTCCCAGGAGGCTGCGCAGCACCTCAGCCGCCTTGGCATTTGGATACAATGGCGCAGGCGCAGGCGGCGACAGCGACGGCAGCGCTACGTCTAAGGCCTTGTGACCGGGCACATCATCAAGTTTCAGACAGGCAGCCAAAATCTGAAGCTTGTGAGCATTCCTCGTCTTGTTACCTAAAAAAAGAGAGAGAAGATGTATATAAGAAAAAATATTAATGCTACATTTAAGAACCGGTATTAATGCACCCATATTTCTTTGATCTGTTTCGTATCAGGAAGAATCTATGCTCCCTATTTCCAGTGTCTATATCAATACCCTGTATTTCATGTTTTAAGGTTCAAAATCTCTTTCAAGTGATTTAATCTGACCTCTTCATGAAAGAGATGAGCAAATGCTAAGACACTTCCTGATTAACCACGGCAAAGCTGACACCAGGATCCAGGTCTCCTGGGTTCCAGGCTGTTCCCCGCACAGTAAGGTGCTTGGAAAATCTAAACACGGCGTTCCTTCTTCTCAATTCAACGCTGCGATTTTGTCACATTGTTTTCAGAAGAACGCGTACTTCTCTCTCCTCAGACACGTCAGATTTTGAACACCTGACCTGATACTGCTTTTCTGTGTTCCATAGTAAAGACCAAAAGTCAACGATTAATTTGGTTCCTAGAGTAAATAAATTCACTGGTTTGGTAACTATTTGGTTTCTTGATTTAACATGTGCCTTGATCATGTGCCTTGATCACCAGCCATGAAAGACAAGATGTTCATAGCTGCAGAGTTGACTTAATTTGGCTTCAGAAGTGACACGCAAGGGTGAGGAATTGCAAACACCTCTGCTCAAGGCAAAAGAACGTGAGCCTTTGTACAGCTGCATAAAGTGCAAATAAAGGCACGATGATGTGTTTCTCATTCTTGCCTTCTACATGACCTGACTTCACCGCTGCCGGTCCTTTCCCTCAGCAGCATCTGCTCTGCACATTCTAACCTCAGCCTACTAGGACCCCACTCAGAGTCACAGGCTTTCCTGTGACCTGCCGCAGTTCCGTCACCACTGGGCACTGACCCCTACCTGACACCAGCAGCTCATGGATGACGTCCTTCTGGAGAAGCTGGTTAATGGGAGCCAAGGGAAAATAGTTCATCAGACAGAACGAACACACCACCTGCAGCAGGTTTTCCGAAGAGATGTGGTGGAGATAACCAGTCAGAGCAGTGCCCATAGCATCCAGGAACCTTCAGGGCAACAGAGAAAAGTCAACTTTCAAAGATAAAGAGAAGACAAGGTCATGGTAGAGCTACCGAGGCACCACAGGACCAATGGCTTTAAGGAGCCCAAAGAAAGAAGACAAGGAAATCAGGCTTGAAATAAGTATCCACATGTCTCTCAGCTCAGGTGGCTGTCTCAGAATAAATACACGTGCTCAATAACGTTAGCTATCACTATGTCTTGGATAGGGCAAATAAATGGTTTACAGGCTTTAACTCACTGAACTCTTATTAAGATGCTATAGGGTTTATATTATCCTCACAATAAAGATGAGCATATTGGCTCAGAGAGGTTGAGTAATTTCTCCAAGAACACACAGCCAGGAAGCAGCAGAGATAGCATTGGAACACAGGTTATCAGGCTCCAGAACCTTTTAACCATGATGCTAAATTTTTATCTTGAGTGTGTCCATAAGGCCTGGAAAAACACTGCTGTTTTATAAACAACTAGAGGCCTGCTGCACAAAATTCATGCACTGGGGGGTAGGGGTGATGTCCCTCAGCCCCGCCCGCACCCTCTCCAATCTGAGACCCCTCAGGGGATATCTGACTGCCCGGTGGGATTAAGCCCAAACCAGCATTCAGATATCCCTCTCACAATCTGGGACTGCTGGCTCCTAACCACTTGCCTGCCTGCCTGCCTGCATGATTGCCCCTAACCACTTCTGCCTGCCAGCCTGATCACCCCCTAACCGCTCCCTTGCCAACCTGCCTAACATCTAACTGCTCCCCTGCCAGCATGATTACCCTCAACTGCCCTCGCCTGTCAACCTGATCTCACCCCCAATTGTCCTCCCCTGCCGGCCTGATCTCACCCCCAACTGCCCTCCCCTGCTGGCCTGGTCCCCACCAATTGCCCTCTCCTGCCAGCCTGATAGCCCCCAACTACTCTCCCCTGCCAGGCTGATCTCATCCCCCAAAAGTCCGCCCCTGCCAGCCTGATCTCACCCCCTACTGCTCTCCCCTGCCGACCTGATGGCCCCCAAATGTCCTGCTCTGCTGGCCTGATCTCGCCCTCAACTGCCCTTCCCTACAGGCCTGATTGCCCCTCAACTGCCCTTCCCTACAGGCCTGATTGCCCCTAACTGCCTCTGCCTGCCTGACTGATCACCCCTAACTGCCCTCCCCTGCCGACCTGATCTCATTCCCAACTGCCTTCCCCTGCAGGCCTGATCTTGCCCCCAATTGCCCTCCTCTGCCAGCTATTGGTTCTGATTGGTCAGTTTCTATGTCAGTCAGCATCAAAAGCTCCACCTCCTAGGCAGCCATTGGTTGCTCACAGTTGACCGAAATTTGGTTCTGATTGGTTAGTTTCTATGCCAGTCAGTGTCTCTGGGCCTATCAATGGGGCCTGATCAGAAAATCGGGCTTGATCAGCAGCCCTGGTGGAGGCCTGGAGAGAAATGGAGGTGTGGCTGCTGACCAGGCCCAAAGCTAGAGAGAGAGTCAAGTGCTGATCAACAGATCAGACCCTGCTTCTCTGTTCAGGCCTCTCTCTGGGCCTGATTCGCAGTCCCCTCAGCAGTCAGTGCTGGGTCACCATGCCTGTAGCTACGGCAGTCAGTGCTGGGTTGCAGACCCAGTGTTTTTATATATTAGGACTAATATTCTCTAGCTATCAATAATTCTGAGTTAAAAAAACAAACAAACAAACAAAAAAACAACCCAAGCCTAATCCTATCATCCAGTAAAATAAAACAGTTAAATACAAAGAGAGGAAAGGTCAAAATTAGGGAAGGCCACTTGTCCAGGGTGACACTGCTAATAAACGGCACAAACCCTTTGACTCTTAGGGCAAAAGCTATGTATCATTATGCCAGACAATCATGGAGTACCTGCAAAGGACTGTGGTGGTGCACAGGATGGAAAGGAGATGGACAAAGAGATTGTCAATATTTAAAAAAGACAGGAAATGGGAAAAAAGACAGGTCATGCAAAACTGAGCAAAGAAATGGTCTCGAGACCTGAAAGTGCACGTTACTGGAGCCACAGTAAGTAACCAGTGAGGCTAAAGCACAGAGAAGAGATTCTTACTTACAGGGGCAGCTATGCCCTCGTGAGGACATAAAGGACAATGTTTGAGCTAACTATGGAAAGGAGCAGATGGGCGAGAGAAGTGAAGGAGGGAGGCAGAGGCAGGCTAAGTAGGACTTTGGAGTTACAATGGGATGAGGGCAATGTAACAGGTACTAGAGACGCCTCACTGGTGGCACTTATTAACCGATAACTGACTGAACTGCCGTCTGCAGCAAGAAAGGCTTTCACTCAAGGCTTTAAGTCATCTCAGAGCTGCAGATGACTAAGTCTGGAGCCTGAGTGGGAATCACCTCTCCAGTCTTCTCATCCCACTCCTTACGCTTCAGCAACACCAAACTACTTGTTGTTCTCTGCACGTGCTCTGCTGTGTCTTTCCTCCCTGACTTGACTACGGAGTAGTTCTACTCGGAATGTGCTTTTCTGGGTATCGTCCCTTCTATCTCTCCATCTTTTGGGATCTACACAGGTACCCTCTCCTCCAGACAGCACTACTTGGCATCCACCTTGACCTTCCACTTTGCCAGGCTAGCTTCCTGGCACATGCCTCCTCTATGTCTATGTGTCCGGTATAAAAACTCTATCACTCCAATTTCATGCTATATTTAACCGCTGATTATGTGTCTTCCTTACCACTTACACAGAATCGTCTGGTAAAAAGGATTATGTCTTAATTCATCTTTGTCCTTGACCCAAGTGCTTGGCACTCACTCTCTGACTAAATGAACAAATAAACTTAGATGAGGACAGGAGGAGAATGAGTCAAGCATAATGGTACTCAATTAAGTACATACAGCTTTTTATATGTTAGTCAGACCTCAATAAAGTGGTTTTATAAAATCACTTTGCGTGTGGTTGACAAAAAAGAAAAATGAATAGAATGAGCCAACTTCGCAGAATAATTGACCTTAAGACACCTGTGGGACCTACAGTGACCATACGCAATCCATAGGCATACGGATTCAGGAACACACAAACGATCAGAGATGCAAATCTGGTGACGGTGCAGACCAACCAAGAAGAGAAGAAACCAAGGGAATGAGGTCACAGTTTGAATGTTAAATGCTCTCTCCCTCAGGTTTCAGACCCAGGAAGGTACTCTGGATATAACACACCTTCCTTCCCAGAGGCCAGCACATAAGTAAAGTGATTCCTGGACTACATGTAGACATACTATGTATTAAGCCAAATTATCTACCACTTTCCCACCTAACTCATCTTTTCTAGGCAACTGTGAGTAGGTTGTGTGGCAATAAATAAAAGCAAAAAAGGACAAGTACATACTTTTGGGCTGGGGCCCCATGGAGGTGATTCAGAGAGGAGTACACGCGAAGAATAGACACAATGCTTTTCATGGTCAGGGAGTCAAGTTTATCCACCACTTTCTTCATAAATAAATCCATCAGACCAGTGTGTCGAAAGGCAAGGTTTTCAAATAAAATGAGGACAAAAAGAACCTGAAAAAAAAAAAAAAAAGTGAATTGAGGAAGAACACTTTAATAATTTCAGTATGCTAGTAGTAATTTCTTTAGATCTCAAGAAATGTAAACAGTAATAGAATGGTCCTGATCAAGAGAATATTCCCTAAAAAGGAACAATTATCTTTTCCTCACAAAATCTGTTCCAGTTAATTTTGAGTTAGGCATTAAGTTAATGAGCAACCTCCTTTTATAAGAAGAACACCAGAGTATACAATAGTTTCCATTTCATTTAAAAATAAGTCCTATCCTACAGTCTTTTCATACAACAGGCCTGAAAACTACTTTAAATATATACATTTTCTGAAGTTTTTCAAGTGACCAACTCAATTTTGATCTGCTCCCCTTCCAAACCTAGACACTTCCAAGATTCTAACATGTAAGAGATAACTCAGAAATTTCTGTATTCAATTTGAATTTCTAGACATGAGAGAAGAAATGATTACATTAACACTTTCAGTTCACTCATCCTTTCCTTCTTGGTGTTTCTCTTTCTAAAATCAATTTCTATGGCAAACTCAGTATTTATCTTACCCTTCAAGGTAAATTGAACCTATTGATCTAATGGTTACCACTGCTTAACTTAAAAAAAAAAAAGTTTTTACCAACTGCTTCATTCATGTTTGTATTACTAACATAGCCCCTGAATTTAAAGGCTTTTATTCTGGAGGAAATAAGCAAACATTCCCTAAATAGAAAATAGACATGATCATTAAGTAATGAAATTTTATTCTTCAAAGAACATAAGCCTGTCACATAGCCTAGATTTATTATTCTAAATATAAGAAAAAGACAGAATTAATCCTAATTATCCAAAGCACAATGCAATTTTTTGAATGGCATATAGAAAAGCAAACACTAAACAATATAATTTTTATTTCAGATAGAAAAACAGTCAAACAATTGAGTGGTACACTAACAGGTAACTCCCGGACAGAAATAATGAGTTAATTTTTCAAAAGTCAATTTAGCACTGGATTATTTTGGTAATTTAACTGCTATAAAGTTGATGGAGAAATACCTAGAATGCTAAGTGAATTAATATGCTTTTTAAATTTGTTTCTGAGGCTTATTCTAAGCTATTAACATACTTACTTGTTTCAACTTCCAGACATCAAAAGTTGTAACCACATAATCTGCTATTTCCTTGAAAAGATCTAAGTTTCGGTATCGGAGGTCTCTGCAAGACTGCAATATGGTGATTAATATTTTCACAGGACATCCACTGATACTACCTTTAAGAATTAGTTAAAAACAAACAAAAATTACCAGATAGCTTGTAATTATAAGACCAAGAGATTCTACACTCTATATTTTTGTTTCTGTTTAAAAAATATAGTACTGTATTTTGTAAAAACAAATAAAACTATAGGCAAAAATAAAATTTAGATATAACCATATCATCAGATATGTTTTATTTGATAATAGCAAAGTTCTTAAAACAAACAAAACAAATACAGTCCAGAACAGTAGGTCAGAGATTAAAAATCATGAAAGAAAAGTTTCCCTTACCTATGACCGCCTTACTGCATTTATCCAGAATTATATCAGAACGGTAATCCATGGCAGCTAAGACCTCAAACATGCGCTGGCTACTCAAAAGAGAAAACCTGTCTAATTCCTTCAAAGCTTTCATCTAAAGAAAAACAAGATTAAATTTATCACTTGTGATAAAATAAACTTTTGTTTTTAAATAAAAAGGATAAAGTTTGAGCAAAATTACTCATTAGACATATAATCTACATACTTATATATACAGATAAATATAAACCTACTTCTTTTATTTTACTTTAACAGAGTTAAACACAAAACCATAACCTTGTTCACGCAAAAACTGACTGTAGGAAGTGGCAGCAGATCTAAGGAATTTTTCTTTTTAAATCTCATCCACCAGAAAAAATTCAGATGGTCTTTACCTCCAGTTTTCTTTTAAGAGTAATCGGTGCATCTTTTCCAATACTTTTCATCACAGCTTGTAATGTGAAGACACGTTCTATTTTCCAAACTTGTTGATCAACTAGTATCCTGTAACCAAACAGAATAAATATCACAGACCTAGAATCTTAAAACCAGAAGAGAAATCATAAAAGTCATTTGGTCCAGCTCCTACTTGTAGGCAAGAAATATGAAGCCCACAGACATGATCTACTTGCTGAAGATAGTGTTAAGTAGTTACTGAAAGATGCAAGCCCAGTCTGGCACTGTTTCCTCATATTATCCTATCTTTATGAATGAATAAATCCATCAGATTATGCGTAGTCAATAAAAAAGGGCTTAAGCATTATTTTCACTGGCTTAAATATCATTGTATCAGTTGCATCAATTTGATAAGTTATAAAACTCACACTCCTTTTCAAGCCAGGCCAGTGTCATGTAACCTCCACACAGTGCACAAATAACCACAATGAACTGAATACCTGTCAATTCTCTACCAGCCCACATCAGTACTAAATGTTAAACTCAGATTTCCATGCTGCTTACACCTTTACTAGAGGCCTGGTGCACAAAATTCGTGCGGGGATGGGGAGTGGGGGTGGGATGTCCTTCAGCCCAGCCTGCTCCCTCTCCAAGCTGGGACCCCCTACTTGGACCGGGCCTAAACAGGCAGTTGGACATCCCTCTCACAGTCCAGGACTGCTGGCTCCCAACTGCTCACCTGCCTGCCTTCCTGATTGCCCCTAACTGCTTCTGCCTGCCAGCCTGATCACTCCCTAACCACTCCTCTGCCAGCCTTTTTGCCCCTAACTGTCCTTCCCTGTGGGCCTAGTTACCCCTAATTGCCCTCCCCTGCAGGCCTGGTCACCCCTAACTGCATTCCCCTGCAGGCCTTGGTCCCTCCCAACTACCTTTCCCTGCAGGCTGTCACCCCCAACTTCCCTCCTCTGTCAGCCTGGTCACCCTTAACTGCCTTCCCCTGCAGACTTGATCACCCCCAAATGCCCTCCCTTGCAGGTCTGATCACCCCCATCTGCTCTCCCCTGCTGGCCATCTTGTGTCCACATGAGGGCAGTCATCTTGTGTGTTGGGAGTGATGGTCAATCTGCATATTACTCTTTTATTAGATAGGCTAGAGACCTGGTGCACGGGTGCAGGTCAGCTGGTTTGCCCTGAAGGGTGTACTGGATCAGTGTGGGTGTTCTTTTGGGGTGTGGGGTGGCTTGGGCAAGGGGCCTGTGGTGGTTTGCAGGCTGGCCACGCCCCTCAGCGACACAAGTGTAGGCCCTGGTACCTGGGATTTATTTATCTCCTACAATTGAAACTTGGTAGCCTGGAGCAATTCTGATTGCACAGCCATTGAAACTTTGGGGCCTTAAGTGGAGGACTGGGCTGGCCAGGGTGTGCAGAAAGCTTGGCTTTCTCCATCATCAGGGGCAACCCAAGCCTCCCTCCTGCTCTCTCTGTGGCCGTAACCATCTTGGTTGGGTTAATTTGTATACTCACTCTAATTGGCTGGTGGGTGTAGCGGAAGTATGGTCAATTTGCATATTGCTCTTTTATTAGATAGGATTATTGTGGATCCTCCCAGCATTATTTCTACCTTTACCTGATCCATAGTGAGAATTTGAAGTTTAATAAGATATTAAAACTACCATTAAGGTTTTTCCCAAACAAGCAGAAAAAGCAGTTCAGCTTTCATCTTCGTTTTTGATTTGAGATATTAAAAAAACAAAGATTGACACGTGAAGAAAAGTATAGAATTCTCACCGCAATCCTAATCGAAGAGCATCCACATTCTTGCATGGCTCCAATGCTTCTAAAATAATTGACAAAACTGAAAGACATTTCTCATCACACTCATTGATACGTTCCTATTGAAATATAATTACAAAAACATTACAGTTAATGAGCCCATAGTAGACTATTGCACCCATGCAAAACCACTGAACTAATGCTTTCAATTAAGGATTAAATATGAAACCAATAATTCACATGGAGTCAGTCCTCAAAAAACAAGATCTTTAGAAAATAAAATGCTATCCATAGTGAGTTTCCCAAATACCCAATTCATACTCTTTTACTTACCAAAACTTCTTTATACTTACCATTATCACTGAAAATCCACTATTGATTATATTACTTTGCTTCTGAAACACCTTTTATCGAACATTATTTTTACCTCCTTCTAGGATTCAAGGTCATCATAAACACAAATGCTGTAATATAAGAGCTACTAGGGTTCAGAGGGCATTTTGACCATCAGTAAAGAATCTGTGTCCT
>PVJN01038908.1:0-20081 GCA_004026805.1 Lasiurus borealis
GTTGACTGATGAGTTTGCCGACCACTGCAGCCTGGGGATACGAAATAGAGGACAGTTGGGTGGGGTGGGGAGGCGGGGGCCAAAGGAGAAATAAATAATTCATCTATCAGCTCTTGTCTCCCATTGGCCAATGTCTACCCAAGGGGCCTTAACAGCCCTGTCCACCCTCCTCTCCCCCCACTTCTTGATTATGCAGGAATAGACACCAGGCAGGGCCCTGCAGCATCCCACGCTTCCATGTTCTCAGAGGAACCCAGGACGGACGCCAGGGGCACACAGCACGGATAGAAGGCCAGGTGCTGCCCGAGACACTGATCATAGTCCACACAGAGCTGCCACCACAGCATGAATCACAGCAGAGGCCAAGGGCATCTGACAGTTGCCTAAGGGGTGTCTGAGACAGGACCATCATTAATGTCGCTGCCACTGTCATTATACCCATTTTACAGGTGAGAAAACTGACACAGGAGTCACCCGCCGCCCACATAGGCTGGCTCTGAGGCGTGCATACTTGGGCGTTACACTGAGCTGCCTCCTGGGGGCAGTGGCTCGGCACCTCCATCCTTGGTGGGGATTCCAAAGCCTTTCAGGATGTGGGGAAACAGAGCCACCAAGGTAGGCTTAATTATTAGGGAGGAGTCAAGGGTAGGGAAAAGGGGAGAGAAGAAATAATAATATTGTGTTGGAAAATAGCTTTGCAATTTACAATGATCCATGCCTTCATTTATTCAACAAATATTTGCCAAGTCTCCATTACATGTCCAGCCTGAGCTGGGTGCTGGGGAGACACGGGAAAGCTGACACCCTGCCCTGGGGGGCTGGCCTGGTGGTGGTGAGGCGGGCGAGCAGTGAGTGTTCCGGAGCGAGACAAGCCGGGCGGGCAGGGTCGCTCAGAGGCCAGGGGCGCCACCTGCGGGCTGGGCGACCTTTCTGAGCTCAGTTTCCTCAGCCGCGCCCTGGAGGGAAGCACGCCCACCCCGCAAGCGCGCTGAGAGGAACCGATCACAGGACCAAACCCCACGGATCCGATCCGGAGTCAGTGTCCCGGGAAAGTGACCTATTTCTCAGCCAAGACCAGCGTCAGGGAATGTCAGGGCGAGGAGCGCATTGAGTTTCTGCTCCTATGTCGTGAAGGCTTCCTCTTCTTCCCTGTGGTAAGGTCTCCGGGTAAATGGGTGTATTCCTACTCACTAAACGCATGGAAACCCGCTCAGGAAATGCCGAAACAGACACCTTTCCCAAGCCGGGCACTCTTAGCTTCCAGTAACACGCCCGTTCCCCGAGCCCGCGGAGCTGGGTGGTTTGGTGGGCGCTGGAGGAGCGGCATGGCAGGAGTGGGGTTCTAGCGAGATTACCTGGCAGCACACAAGGGCCCCTCGCGTCTCCCTCGAGGCAGGAGAGCAGGCCACCCAGTCTCTGATGGCCAAGGAAGCCGGCACGGCTGCAGGTGACCGCGTGCCAGCGAGGGGACCGGAGATGGCTTTACCACGGTGGCCCGCACGGAGCCAGCCACCCTGCCTGCCGCTCCTCCAGCCTCGCCTGCAGGCCAGCCCCTCCCTCAGCACCGGCCCATCTCCTTGGAGGCCACAGGTATTTCCAAGATGGCTGGTCCCAACGCAGGGGTGGAGATGAGCAGGACACAGGGAATCAGCAGAGCCCAGCTCCCTCCCCTGCCCCAGCTGTGACTGCCCCACACCACGTCCCTGGCAGAGGAAACTTCTGGCCACAGAGCATCACCAGAGTGCAAGTCAAAGAGGCCACCCCGAGCCTGTCTACGGGGATTATAGGACAGCGGTGGCCAGGCTCCCAAATGACAGGGCCGCCAGGCTGGCTGGTGACGGGGATGATAAAAATAATCATGGCTAACGCCGGGCGGTAAGGAGAGGCACCTTCCCTTGGGAAATCGGGGTGGCTACAGACGTGGCCTTGGCAGGGCCACGCTTCCTTCTGCTCATAGCTCTGCAGACGAGCAGGCTGCCAAAAAGCCACCCTCCGCCCTGAGTCAGCCAGAGGCTGGCCCGGCCCCGGGGCCTCTGCGCCCAGCCCGGCCGCAGCAGCCGGTCACTACAGCCCCGCTGGCTGAGACCCGCTGGCCCAAGACAATTTCGGCAAGAAGAGGGAGTGCAATTCTAAGGCTAGTTATTTCACTTTTGTCCCATCTTTGGGGACTGATTTAGAAAAAAATCAAAAAACCGTGGGACAATTTACTGAGCCCTGTGCATAGAGCTTGTAGGGAGTTGTTTTGTTTTATTTTTCTTAGAAGTTCTGGCTTTTGTTTATTTATTTTATATTTTTTATTGATTTCAGAGAGGAAGGGAGAGGGAGAGTTAGAAACATCAATAATGAGAGAGAATCATTGATTGGCTGCCTCCTGCACACCCCCTACTGAGGATTAGCCGGCAGCCCCGGTATGTGCCCTGACTGAGACTCTAACTGTGACCTCCTGGTTCACAGGTCAATGTCCAACCGCTGAGCCACACCAGCTGGGCCAGGGATCCTGGCTTTTGAAATGTGCTAGACGGGCAGAGCAGTGAGCACAGGAGGTTACCACTTGGTGATAGGTGGGCTGGTGAGAAGGCCCGTCTCTTTGCACTAGAAACTGATCCCATTAGTTCCCTCCAGAAAGGGGAACTGGGTGCCTGGGGCCACAGGTGGTGGAAGACTTTTATCTTTGCTTTTGCTTACCATCGGAGAGGCTCAGAAGATGCAAAATATAACAGCGGGGTGGGGCATGGAGGCATGTGTTGGGCCCAACAGTTCCTTTGCTAGGAATCTGTCCCGAGAGAGAACCGGGGACACACAGATGTCTGCACGAGGATTTTATACAGCGCTGTGTGTGTACTGACCTTGGTGAGGAAAATAAATTATATGTGCCCGAGGAAAACTATATAGCTTTTATAAAGAACAATGCGGATCTACCAACATTAACAAAGGAAGACACTCGTGTAACTGTTGATGGGAAAAGGTATGATGTAAAACAGTATGGATGTGTGACCCCATGAAATCGGATGCACATGGGCACACGGATCACATGTACAGGTGTCTGGGAAGATGATCATCTGAAGGGTAAGAGCGACTTCAGGCTCCAGGCACCGCAGGGTCACTGTCCTCGATGAACACATTTGCCAGTAACAATCATGTCGGGATGAAACATAAAAACAGCTGTGTGAAGGCGCTGGAGAGCTCCCTGGAGCAGGAGGAAGATGGAGGGAGAGGACTCCGGAGGGAAGGTCCTCCTGGGTGGGGCCCCCGGTGCCCCAAGGCATCTCGGCCTCCAGGCTACAGACAAACTCAAGTAAAGGCCTCGGGCTTCAGGGTCAGAGGTCGGAATCGGGGCTGGTTCAGCTGCCAGATATTGAGGGAGAAACTCAGCAAGTTGGGAACCACAGAAGGGGACCCCAAAATCTGCCTGAACCCTCCCCTTCAGATTCTCAGACTCCTGACCTGCGTGTGTATGGGCTGTGCTCTGGGGAGGCTGGGAAATAGGAAGCGCTTGGAAATCCTAGAACAGAAAACAACAAATGAATTTTTTTTTTTTTTACTGAAGGACATTCATAGCATTGCCACCTGTCTCCCACCTATCTTAATTTGCTTTCATTATTATTCACCTAAAATACTTTCTAATTTACCTTGTGATTTCTTCCTCGGCCCCTAGAATACTTAGAAGTGTTGCTTAGTTTTAAAAGAGTCGGGCATTTTTTGGGTGTCCTAACGCTACTGATTTCTAATGTAATTGATGTGATGCCATTGCCTCATGTTGTTTCAATCCTTTTAAATTTGTTGAGACTTGTTTTATGGCCTCACATATGATATTGGATCAGCTTTCCCAGGGTTTTTGGAGAGACTGAGTCCCCCATAGCTGGTGAGTACAGCGTTCTGTGAATTTCAATTAAGTCCAAATTCCAGGAGGAGAAAAGTACATAGAAGGTGAGGAGGTAACCACGTCAGGAGAGGAGACCTGCCCAGGAGTTCTCAGCAGACCACTGTTTACATCTGTGTCACGTAGCGTCCCCTGCTGCAAGGGATGAGGGCAGGTGAGGCTTTCTGAGCTTCTCTGGAGAGAACATCGGGGAGCAGGGGGCTGGAATGTGTGCTGAGTAGGTGCAGTAGATTGTTTGTGTCCCCCCAAATTCATATGTTGGACCAATTCCCAATGTGATGAGACTTCGAGGCAGGGTGTCTGGGAAGTGATCAGGTCATGAGGGTGGGGACCTTGTGGATGACATCAGTGTCCTTATAAAAGAGACCCCGGAGCCTGGCCAGTGCAGCTATGGGTTGAGTGTTGCCCCCAAGCACCAGGAGTTGCCGCTGGTTCCATTCCTGGTCAGGCACATGCCCGGATCATTCTCTCTCATTGACGTTTCTATCTTTTCTCTCCCTCTCCCTTCTTTCCTCTGGAATCAGTTTTTTGGGAAAGTATATATAAATGATCCCGGAGAGCTGCTTTGCCCCTCCCCCCGTTGGAGGACACAGTGAGAAAGAAGCAGGTGTCTGTGGCCTCTCCCCGGACACCGGACACGGAACTGCCCGTGTGCTGCCTGGGACTCTCTGCCTCCTCCGGAGGGTGAGGAAGAGGTTTTGTGGTTCTGTGGGTCACCCCTCCTGCCTCTCTGGTCTGGACAACCTGAGATCGTCCTCCAGCCTCGCTGGTCATGGCACTGCTTTGTGCCCTGATGCCCTTCGTGTGCCTTCCTCGCTCTCCCACTAGCCCTCGGTGTTTGGGCTCCTCTGAAAGGCCTGAGCAAGGACCAGGTGCGGGAGTTGCCTGGCTGAAGGAGAGCGGGATGCACTGGGGAGGAAGGGGACCCTAATACGAGGCGCATTGCTGAGGTCCCTGCCGAGGGCAGCAGGGGCTTGTCTCCTGCAGATGGCATCTTAGATGGTCCAGCGCCATCACCAGGAGCCGAAGCCCTCAGCGCTGCCCCTCCCAGAACTGGCTGACGATTGCCACGGAGGCATGAGCTGCGCCCCCCAGCCCAGGAACCAGCAAGCAAAGTGTGCCTCACTGCCCTCATCACGTACACGCTCTGGCCAGCAGAGGAACGATGCCGTCGGCCCTTCATGGCCGGTGAGGCCCACGGCTTACTCATGCTGGTTCCAGTCTGCACTGCCCAGCGGGATCCGGAGCCACAGAGCAGAGATGGCTCACACGCACCCCTCCATCCATCCAGGGGACCCAGGTGGGCCGAGGGAGCTGTGAGTGTAGGGGACCCGGATGGGCAGAGAGAGCTGTGAGTGTGGGGAACCCGGATGGGCAGAGAGAGCTGTGAGTGTGGGGGACCTGGGTGGGCCGAGGAGCTGTGTGCGTGGAAGAAGGGCCTCTCCTGTCTGTCTGGGCTCCAGAGGCTTGGAGTGAAGGTGTGTGTGTGAGCAGAGCCGGTGGGCAGGAGGTGAAGGGCTCAGCTCAAGAGGGAGCAGGACCTTTTGGGGGTGAATCAGCACAGAAGCAGGAAGGAGCCCTGTATGACCCGGGTGTGGTGAGACCCCAGTGCAGAAAGGGCTCTCCCCTGGCGGGGGCGGGCGGGGGTCTGGGAGCTCTGCGCTTCCCCTGCGCTCACTGCTAGTGCTGCCGTGAGCAGTCATCACCAGCGGGGGCTTCTCACAGCACAGGCCTGCCCTCCTGCAGCTCTTGAAGCCAGGTGTCCGACATGGGACTCCCTGGACCAAGACCCAGGGCTGGGGAGCACTGCATTCTCCTCTGGAGGCCCCGGGAGAGGCCGCTTCCAGCGACGAGGGGTCATTCCTCAGCTCACGGCCTCTTCCTCCATCTTCGAAGCCAGAACTGCACGTCTCCGGTCCCGCTTCCCAAGTCACGCCTTCCTCTGGCCTCAGCTGGGAAAGCGTCTCCCTTTCGGAGCTCATATGATGAGATGGGTCATCCCGCGCTCTCCGCCCGCCCCTGGCAGGGCAGGGCAGTGTCCATCTCACGGTCATCATCTTAGTCAGCTCTGCAGACCCCCGCCCGGAGGTCTCACCCACAGGGCCCAGGAGCTGGACTGGACACCCTGCCACCTGCACAGCCTCCTCCCATTCCCCCAGGGCCACCCAGGCTTTGTGCACCAGAAAGGGCAGCAGGTGTTTTGCAGCCTGGTCATCTGTATTGCCGGGGAGCGAATGGGGCCAGGCACCCGCTCTCTATGAGTGGGGAGGGGGTGGGGGGTCGGGGGGGCTGGAAACTGGCGTACCTCTTGGGAGAGTGGCCGAGGGCAGCACTCGGGTTGTGCCTCTGCACACCTGCTGGGCGGAGCCCGCCCCCTCCTTTAGGAAGGAAGCCTCTAAAGCAGTGGTTCCCAACCTTCCTAAGGCCGCGACCCTTGCATACAGTGCCTCATGTGGTGGTGACCCCCAACCATGAAATTTTGCTACTGTTATGCATCGTGATGTAAATATCTGCATTTTCCGATGGTCTTAGGCGACCCCTGTGAAAGGGTCGTTCGACCCCCAAAGGGTTGAGACCCACAGGTTGAGAACCACTGCTCTAAAGGCAGCACCTGGGGAGCATCAGCTAGAGGCTGGTACAAACACGCGGTTGTAGGGTAAATGCTTGCTGCAACTTTGTGATACAGAAAGCAAACGGATGCACACCTAGTGGAATTCTGGGTGGTGATGGAAAAGGATAAGCACTCGCCTAAAAAGTGTGCAGACTTCACACCTGCATGCCATGGGGAACGGCACCGCGACCTCCTGGCTCATGGGTCTCAACCGCTGAGCCGCGCCGGCAGGGCTGTGGATTCTCTTTTAAATGAGAAGCACAGAAAGAAAAATACCAGGCGGGTAGTTCTTTTTCTTTTTCCCTCCCTATGTCAGCCGAGTAAAGTGTGATGAAGTAGCAAGGTTTGAGGGAGGCGCATCCCACACAGGGTGTGGCTGCCAGTCACCATATGTCTGAACTACAGAAGGATCTAGAATATCCTCCATGTCCTCTCCCAGAAGCAGGACTAGGGTGGCATTCCTTTCCTTCTTGTTTTTCCCAACAATGAGCATTGGTTTTTCACCTGCCTGACCCTAACTCATTCACAGGCAGCGGCTTTGGAAGAAATGTGTAAGGGGTTCTACAAATGGGAGGCAGGAAGGAAGAGAAAGGAAGCAGGGGAGGGGAGGGAGGGGGGGCAATCAATCAGGCCAAATTGCAACAACCACATGGTTCCTCTCTGCGGTCACATTCAAGGAAAAGGAGCCCAGCTGTCGAGGTGTGGGAACCTCTTTCCACGTCCCGCATGGTTTCGGTTCAGGGTTCGGGTTCGGGTTCTGAAGGAGGCCGCACGCAAAGGAAATGAGAGACTAGAAAACATTAATTTGGTGATATTGGGGGGCCAGGCGGGAGCCTTCCTCTAGAGCAGTGGTTCTCAACCTCTTTTAATGCTGTGACCTTTTAATACAGTTCCTCATGTTGTGGTGACCCCAACCATAAAATCATTTTCGTTGCTACTTCATAACTGTAATTTTGCTACTGTTATGAATCATAATGTAAATATCTGTGTTTTCTGATGGTCTTAGGCTCTACAGCAGTGGTTCTGAACTTGTGGGTCTCGACCCACAGGTTGAAAACTGCTAGCCCACAGGTTGAAAACTGCTAGCAAAATTACAGTTATGAAGTAGCAAGGAAAATAATGTTATGGTTGGGGTCACCACAACATGAGGAACTATATTAAAAGGTCACAGCATTAAAAAAGGTTGAGAACCACTGCTCTAGTGGAAAGGACTGCCACTTGCTCTGGCCTTTTTCTCCCTTTTATTAAGGCTTTGGGACACACCCCTAGCCTTTAAGCAGGAAATAACAAAACAGAAATTAACATGAAACAAACAGGTAGAGGCTGCTTCAGCTAACTATGTTTTCATCTAAACAGTGAGTAATTAGCTCTGACCTTTCAGAGCAGTTAAGGTTGACCAGCCTTCTGGCCTCCTGTTTACATCCATTTAGTGAGAACAATGGTTTCCGACAGGACATCGAGGCTCAGCGGCTCAGCATCAACCTATGAACCAGGAGGTCAGGGTTCAATTCCTGGTCAGGACACATGCCAGGTAGTAGGCTTGATCCTTAATGAGGGACGTACAGGAGGCAGCTGATCAATGATTCTCTCTCATCATTGGTGTTTCTATCTTTCGTTCCCTCTCCCTTCCTCTCTGACATCAATAAAAATGTATTTTTTAAAAAAGAAAAGAAAACGGAGCAAATGACAAAATGTCAAAGGTGTCAGGCAGGTTTGTCCACAGAGCCACTTCCCGGGATGGCCAGGCGGGAGGCCCCCTGTGCAGTGGTCTCCCCGTCCCCAGGCAGGCCGGCCACACGTGTCCACCTGCCCCAGATTCAGCAGGTCATAGCTGGGAGGGGACTGGCAGCCACGAGCTTTGCGCTGGGTCCTCGGTTTGGTATCCAAGCCTTCCCAGGGCCCTCTGGGGGAACAGTATGAGCACCTGCTCACGACTGCATCCAGATTCACTGTCCGACTGGAAACCTGAAGACAGGGCCGAGACCTGCCTTTGGTACACCTGTTCGGGCCTGGGCAGTGGGAGCTCCCTAGAAGAGTTTGTTGAATGAATGCATGATCCTCAGCCATCATCTGTCTCTGAGGGGTTGTTCCAAATCACTCAGCCAGGGATGGGACTAGAACCCAGTCCTCTGTGTGCTGGACTTATACCCAGTACTTTCTTCAGTCCTTTGAGCACTGTTATAATCTATTTTACAGATGGGGAAACTGAGGCACAGAAAGACTAAAGTCATTTGCCCGAAGTCACATAGCAGGTGAGAAGCTGAGCCAGATTCTAACCTAGATCTTCTAGCTGGGTGGCTATTGGAGCATCCCAGAGAGGGTCCGTGATGGGCCCAAAATCACACGTTTGGCGGTGAGACCCAGTCCAGAATCAGGCTGTTTGCTCACTGGACCAGGCCCAGCCAGGTGAATGGTGTTGGTCCAAAATCTCCACAAATTTAGCCCAGAACTACAGAACCGAGGGACGTGGTTTGACTGAGAATACAAGAAGAAAAGCATTAAGGGTTTGAATTGGGGTCACATCTGATAGGTCGGCAGAGTGTTTTGGCTTGCAGGTGGGTGTATGGTTGCATTCGTAGGAGCATGGTGTGTGGAGAACAAAGGAGGTGGCAGGTGCTCTCTGGTCCTCATCTCAGGCCACACCGGGGGATTGGCTTCAGTGCATTATCAGAGGTATGACTATGGGGATGAAATGATGTCATAGCTCAGATAAGAAGCACTATGTGGACTAGGAGATGTTCATAGAAGTGAGGAATCCGAAGGGTACTTGATCTCTGACTTATATAAGGCCTCCCTTTCCCAGGTCCTGACAACTACTAATCTGTTTTCTGCATGGGTTTGCCTATCCCAGATATCCTCCTATCTAACAAAAGAGTAATATGCAAATTGGCCATGCCTCTGCTACATCCACAAGCCATGCCCACCAGCCAATCAGGAGTGAGTATGCAAATTAACCATAACCAAGATGGCTGTGGCCACAGAGAGAGCAGGAGGCTTAGGTTTCCCTGGCAATGGAGGAAGCCAAGCTTTCTGCACACCTTGGCTGGCCTAGGCCACCACTCAAGGCTATAAAGTTTCAATTATGAAAGATAAATAAATCACAACAAAAATAGCTGCCACCATAGAGCAAGCAGGAGGCTTGGCTCTGCTCAAAGCTTCAAAGTTTCAATTATAGAAGATAAATAAATCGCAGATACCAGGGCCTCCTCTTGGGTTGCTGCGGGGTGTGGCTGGCCCGCAAACTACCACAGGTCCTTGATTAAGGCCGCCCCAATCCCAAGGGAATCCCCACCCTGATCTGGGACACCCTTCAGGGCAAACCAGCTGCCTCCAATTCATGCACCAGGCCTCTATCCTATCTAATAAAAGAGCAATATGAAAATTGACTGTCACTCCAACACACAAGATGGCTGTCCCATGTGGTCAAAGATGACTGATCCCATGTGGACACAAGGTGGCCAGCAGCGGAGGGGAGTTGGGAGGGACCAGGTCTGCAAGAGAGGGCAGTTAGGGGTCATCAGACCTACAGGGAGGGCAGTTGGGAGTGACCAGGCCACAGGAGAGGGCAGTTAGGGGCAAACAGGCTGGCAGGGGAGTAGTTAGGCATCAATCAGATTGGCAGGGGAGTGGTTAGGGGGTGATCAGGCTGGCATATGGAAGCGGTTAGGGGCAATCAGGAAGGCAAGCAGGCAAGCATTTGGGAGCCAGCAGTCCTGGATTGTGAGAGGGATGTCTGATTGCCCATTCTACCTGGATCGGGCCTAAACGAACAGTTGGACATACCTCAAGGGTTCCCAGATTGGAAAGGGTGCAAGCTGGGCTGAGGGACACCCCCCCCTGCACAAATTTCATGCACCGGGCCTCTAGTTTCATATAAATGGACACATAAAGTATGTGACCTTTGGGCACTGACTTCTTTCATTTAGCATTGTTTTTTGAGGTTCATCACATTGGAGCATGTATGAGTGTTTCATTCTTCTTTATTGAATAACTAGAGGCCCAGTGCACAAAAATTTGTGCACAGTGGGGATGGAGGGTCCCTCAGCCTGGCCTGCTCTCTCATTGTCCGGGATCCCTCAGGGGATGTCTTACTGACAGCTTAGGCCCTGCCCCCCGCTAAGTGGTTATTCCACTGTTTGGTCGATTTGCATATTATGCTTTTATTATATAGGATATTCCTACCAAACTGGCCTCTTTCAGGTCCTGGAGGGCACTGAGCCTTTTCCCACCTCCAGATTTTGCAAAAGCTGTTCCTGCTTCTTCAGCTCTTCTCTTTCCACTGACCCAGACCCACTCCCGCACCTTCTTAGGTTTCTTTCCTGATTTCCAGGATAAACAAAACACCTTTCTCACACGCCTTAGAGTACCCATCCTCCTTCATAGCCCTTAAACACGTTGACTCTGTGTGTGTGTGTGTGTGTGTGTGTGTGAAGGTTTATCTTCCCCACTAGATTAGAAACCCACGTAGCAGGGCCCAGACCTTCTTGTTCATCATCGTGTCTTCCGTGACCAGAACAGTACCTGGCACTCTCTTTGTAGGTGCTCAATCTTAAGTAAATGAGTGAGTGGCTTTTTTAAACATCTACTAGGGACTAAAAGGTTTATATACAGCAACTTTCCCAAAAGCCAAGCAAATTAGTCATCAGGGTTGGCATTCAATAGCTTTCTGGGTCATTGCTGCCCAATTCTGCATCCTCCTCAGCTCCTCTGGGTTTAGGGCCCCTCCCTAGGGCAGCTGTGGGCTTATGTAGAAACCAGAGAAGACAGTTTAGCCTGCTATTAAGAACACTTAGGTCATCGTACTGTAAGATTACTCCTGCCCCAGTCTGACTCTTCCTTGCTCCCTGACCCCGTCCCTGGGCACCTGGCTGAGTGTGAGGTTTCAAAAGACTAGGAGCAGGGTACTCCCCACACCATCATCCCCTGCACCCTCCTCCCCCCATCCCCACAACAATTAGCACAGCAAATGTTGTGTTCTTCTGCCCTCTTGTGGTCTGTCTCAGGATAGCAAGTACCAGTTTCCTTGCCTCCCTGATGTAAATGCTGCAACTGGCCAGAGAGGGCAGGGTTCTCTATACTATCCCACCCAATACAATACTTCCCCTATCCAACCCCAGCTTAAAAACAAACAAAAAAAACACACTATACATTTTTCAAAGAAACAACTGTATTGAGCTATAATTCATATACTGTACACTTTACACATTCAAAGAGTACCATTCAATATTGTTATATATTTATAAGTTATGCAACCATCTCCTCAATACAATTTTAGAAAATTTTTATCACCCCAAAAAGAAACCCCCATTCCCTGTTACTACCCACCATATTCCACCTCCCTGCCCTAGGCAACCACTAATCTGATTTTGGTCTCTATCTATTTGTGTGTTCTGGACATTTCATGTAGAGGAACCATACAGTCTATGGTCTTTAGTGACTGGCTTCTGTCATTTAGCACAATGTGTCAAGGTGTACCCATGTTACAGCAAGTATCAATACTTCTTTCCTTTTACTGCAAACTCATATTCCATTGTTTGGCTAGGCCACATTTTATTTATGCCCATGAGCTGGTGGACATTTGGGCTGTTTCTATTTTAGCTATTACAAATAATGCCACTCTGACATTTGTGTGCAGATTTTTATATTGGACGTATGCCTTCTTTTTCTCTTCAAATCTCTGTATGTATTTAGGTGAAACTGCTTACCTCTATATTTAACTACTTGAGAAACTGCCAGACTTTTTCCATTGCAGCTGCAGCATTTTACATTCCAACAAAGCTGTGAGCTTGCGGAGGGCAGGACAGCTGGTTTTCTCGGGTCCCCACAGACCTAACACCGGCCCAGCAACGGCGGTTAATAACACTGGGGGACTTTGGAACCAGAGGCCAATGAATGCAGCAGGCTGGGAGGCGTGGGTAATCCCGATGGGTCTGGAGGGACGTTTCTTTGGGGAGAGGAACTGTGGGGAGTGGCCAGGGCAGCTCAGAGAGCAAGGTCACACAGGTGTGCGGGCTGTGGAAGGCTCAGATGTGGGAACATAGACCCCTTTTCAACGAGGGACTCGGGCAGCGTTCCCATGCCTGGCTCCCTGCCAGGGTGATGAGAGGAGCTGTGAAAGCTTCCCCTGAAGGAAGTGGGGTCCCTGAGTGTGGGAGATGGAGGACTCAGGGGCAGGGGCTGTGGGGCAAGAGGAGGAGCCCTGGTGGAGGCAGGAATGGCTGCAGAGGCAGGGGCGGGGTCAGGAGGGAGGAAGGCTGCGGCCAGGAGGCCGGGCAGCAGGGCGGGGGTGCGCTAGGCCCCCACCACTGCCCAGGAACACACCCTCCTTTCGGGGATGACAGGTGAGGTGCACAGGCCCCAAAATGTCTCAAGTGCTGCCTCCACAGGGGTCCCACACTCGCCTTGACCATTGTTCTGAGACAGAAACTGAGACCAGAATCCAGTGTAACGTTTTCTAGGCCAGGCCAGCCCTGGCCTTTGTAAAGGTTCTGATCCAGCCCTCGTTGGGGTGGCTGAGCGGATGGAGCATCAGCCTGCGGACTGAAGGGTCCTGGGTTTGATTCCGGCCAAGGACACATGCCCAAGTTGCAGTCCCCAGTAGGAGGCGTGCAGGAGGCAGCTGATCAATGATTCTCTCATCATTGATGTTTCTATCTCTCCCTCTCTTTTCCTCTATGAAATCAATAAAAAGATCCTATTGGCCAAAATCGGTTTGGCTCAGTGAATAGAGCGTCAGCCTGGGGACTTAAAGGTCCCAGGTTCGATTCTGGTCAAGGGCATGTACAATGGTTGTGGGCCCATCCCCAGGAGGGGCTGTGCAGGAGGTGGCTGATCGATGTCTCTCTCTCATCGATGTTTCTGGCTTTCTATCCCTTTCCCTTCCTCTCTGTGAAAAATCAATAAATACATTTTTTTTTTAAAAAAGATCCTATCTAATAAAAGAATAATATGCAAATTAACCATACCTCCTCTACACTCACCAGCCATGCCCACCAGCCAATCAGAGCAAGTATGCAAATTAATTAACCCAACCAAGATGGCTATGGCCATAGAGAGAGCAGGAAGGAGGCTTGGGTTGCCCCTGGCAATGGAGGAAGCCAAGCTTTCCCCACACCCTGGCCTGCATTAAGGCAACAAAGTTTCAATGGCTGAGCCAGCAGAAGGCTTAGCTCTGCTCCAGGCTACAAAGTTTCAATTGTGGAAGATAAATAAATCCCAGATACCAGGGCCTTCACTTGGGTCACTGGGGGTGTGACTAGCTTGGGAACCACCGCAGGCCCCTTGCCCAGGCCATTCCACACCCCACAGGTACACCCACACTGATCTAGGACACCCTTCAGGGCAAACCAGCTGGCCCCCACCATGCACCAGGCCTCTATCCTATCTAATAAAAGAGTAATATGCAGGTTGACCATCACTCCAACAAACAAGATGACTGCCCCCATGTGGTCACAAGATCTTGTCCCCATGTGGACACAAGATGGCCACCACAAGATGGCCAGCAGGGGAGGGCAGTTGGCAGGGACCAGGCCTGTAAGGGAAGGAAGTTGGGGGTGATCAAGCCTACAGGGGAGGGCAGTTAGGGGTGACCAGGCCCACAGGATAGGGCAGTTAGTGGCAAATAGGCTGTCAGGGGAGCAGTTAGGCATCAATCAGGCTGGCAGGGGAGTGGTCAGAGGGTGATCAGGCTGGCAGGCAGCAGCGGTTAGGGGCAATCAGGAAGGCAGGCAGGCGAGCAGTTGGGAGCCAGCAGTCCTGGATTGTGAGAGGGATGTCCGACTGTCCGTTTAGGCCAAACATAGTTCCTTCAAGACTGCAGGTCAAACACCGCCTTCGGGGGTGGCCACAGGGCTGCGGCTCCAGCACCCCTCCTCCCTGCAACTTCCTCAGTGATTTGGAATCCCCTCAGTCCTCCGCCCCAACCCCCCTGTGTTAGATGGGCAGGAGGTGCGGGGGTGAGGGGAAGCTGGGGTTTGCAAGCAAAGCTGTTTCCTTCCAATGTGGTCAGCAAGGCCCGCCGGCCTCCCTGCCATTGTTCCCAGCATCAGTGGAGGGACAGCCTCTTCTCTCCTGTTAGGGCTGAGGGTCTAGGGCTGAGGGAGGAGACCGATGGAGGGGTGACTTGCCCAGGGAATCAGCAGGTGGGGGGTCTGAGTGGAGGAGGGGAGGGGAGAGGAGGGGAGAGGAGGAGAGAGGTGGGTCTCCGGGTTCTTTCCTCTCACGTGGAAGGTGTTGCCAGAACAAATGAACTGCCAGGACCCTCTCCGAGCCCAGCCTCCCCATCTGCCCTCTGACAGGGGAGGCTGTGGCGGGACAGGGAGACCCCCCCCCCCCAAATTCCTGGGTCCCACCCCGGCTTCTTCGGCAGGAGACCCCCGAGTTCAAGCCAACCCACACACGTGCTGGGGAGCGGAGAAGTGGAAACGGAGCCTCCCACGGGTTCCCTCTCCAGCTGGGACCCCTCCATCCCCAGGGCCGCGCCCAGAGCTCCCCCACCTGCCTCTCCGGGTCTCCCCCCCATCCCCCGCCGCCGCCCCCGCTCGCCCAGCGCAGCCACGGAGCCCACCCGGTTTCTGATCCTCTTTCGCTTCTCCTTGGGGCTGGCAGTTGCATAAAACTGCGTTTCGAAACAGATGAGGGCTTTGCGGGGCGCGGCAGGTCTGGAGCAAGCTGCGGGGTGGGCAATGCCCGAAGAGGGGTCCCTCCCCCTCCCTCCCGTCTCCATCCTCCCTCCTCCCCCTCCCTCTCCCCCCTCCCCGCCCACGTGGCAGGTTTGCGGTGGGAAATGCAATCGCTGCGCCTGTGCATCCTCCTGGGCCGAGGGCTGCTGTGTGTGGCTCGGGGAGAGGGGGAATGGGGGCGGGGAGGGGGGCAGAAAGTCTGGGTATCTCACCTGCAGTGATTCGTTATTAGTAACCGTCTCTGGGCTTTATTTTCTAATTTCCCCTCCCTCCCTCCCTCCTTCCGTCCCTCCCTCCCTCTCTCCCTCCCGTTTTCTCTCTCCTCCTTTCTCTTCCCTCTGCCTATTGGTCTGTCTGTCTGTTGACCATCATTTCCTGGTGACTCTCCCTGTGCCGGGAATGTTCTGGGTTCTAGAACCGTGTTAGTGAGGAGGCATGCTCCCACTCCCCAGGAGCCGCTGTGTAGTGAGCGGGGAGGCTGACAGTAAGTGGGAGACCAGTCATGCAGTGGTGCTCAGGGTGCTGCCGGCGTGATATGCTTTGGGATTTTTATAGGCCTGCACAGGCAAGCATATGGTTTTGTAGGGAGGCTTTTAAAGCACAAGGAGCACACACAATACACGCTGTTCCATAGCTTGTCTTTCTCTTAAAAAGACAAGTGGGACTTTTCCTGGTGGCACACACAGGCTGCCTCTTTATTTTTGACTAGAGGCCCAGTGCATGAAATTCATGCATGGGAGGAGGGCAGGGTGTGTATCCCTCAGCCCAGCCTGGACCCTCTCCAATCTGGGACATCCCTCTTCTCTTTTATAATCCAGGACTGCTAGCTCCCAACTGCTCACCTGCCTGACTGCCCTAACCACTTCTACCTATCAACCTGATCACCCCTAACCACTCCCCTGCCAGTCTGATTGACACCTAACTGTTCCCCTGCCAGCCCAATTGCCCCTAACTGTCCTCCCCTGCCAGCCCGGTCACCCGCAACTGCTCTCCTCTGCAGAACTGATCTCTCCCATCTGCTCTTCCCTGCAGGCCTGGTTGCCCCAAACTGCCCTTCCCTGCAGGCCTAGTTGCCCCCAACTGCCCTTTCCTGCAGGCCTGGTCCCCCCAACTGCCCTCCTTTGCAGACCCTGTTGCCCCTAACTGCCCTCCTGCTGGCCATCTTGTGTCCACATGGGGCAGCCATCTTGTGTGTTGGAGTGGTGAGCTGGAGTGATGATTAATTTGCATATTACCTCTTTATCATATAGGATGGCAGCATAGTCTTCCATCCTACCGCCGTGCAGTTGCTGCCTCAAAGACTCACCACAGCTTCTTGGAGCCGCTGTGGTCTCAGGAGTGGCCTTGGGGACTGTTTCGGGGGGGGAGGGTCCCTGGTTCTGCCTCAGTTGAGCAAGAGCAGACCTGCTGTGACGTACGTCCGCACCCGGCGGCACTGGTCATCTGGCGGCCCTAGAGGAGGCACTGGGAATGCTCTCTTTTCAAAAAGCCCCTCAGATTTCTCTCAAGCACAGCCAGGATCGAGAAGCACTGTGCAAGCATAATGGTGGGTGGGGGAGGGAGCCACTTTAGGACTCTGAGGACAGGGGACCCCAAGAACCCTGCCTGAGTGGTGCCTCCCCGAGCGCTCACCCCGGTTAGAAGGGAGCTGCCCAAGGCGGGACGCTCGCTCCCCTTCTGCCAGCCTCTCAGGCCGCCCTTACCCTGCACAGCTTTTTGCAAGTTTTTGCAAATTAAAGACCATGGGATAAAGATAGATATGTTTTCTTTTTTAAAAAAATATATATATTACTTTCCAATTCTTAAGGCTACACAGTTCTGATAAATAAATACAAGTAAGAGGGGGACATGAATAAGTAACTCACAGAAGAAGGGTAAACGTGCAAAAGAATCTCAGCAAGATTTAAAGAGACACAAACCTTAAACCAACACTCTCACATCTGCCCACCCATGCCATTGGCAAAGTTAAATGCTTAGGCCACAGAAATAGGGGGAAATGAGTATTGGTGCTTCTATAATCTTCTAGAGGGAATTTGCTAATATAGATCAAAAGCATATTTAAAATGGATTCCGTTTGCCCCAGCAAGTCCACTCCTAGGAAACACACACGTGCCAAGGTATGTACCATGTGTCCATTGCAGTCGTTGGTGATCATCAAAATAATTGGGGACAGCCTAAAGGTCCAGAAATAAAAGGTTTGCTAAAAAAAAAAAATCATTCTGCATCCCACAGTGGGACACTGAGCAGCCACCACAAGGGACAAGGCTGGACTGCCTCAGAGACATGGATGCACTCCATGAGAAAAGCAAGTTCTAAGGCAGTGTTTGATATGGTCCCGTTATTTCCCAATGTAAGTCCATTCTTGTTGGTTTGTAGTGCATATCGACAGGAAAAATATAAGGAGATGCCCTAAAATGTTAATACAAGTGGAGGGATTTGAATTTTTTCCCTTCTCCCTTCCTCTCTCCCTTTTCCTTCTCCTCCTCCTCTTCCATTCAAATTCCTCATCCTCTTCTATTTTGCTCATGCGCATTGCTTTTCTCTCTCAATGAATCTGAGTTACTTGGGTTCCGACGATGCAGGGACAGTGGCGTATGGGGTACCAGAGACACACAGGGACGTGGCTTCCAGCAAGGGCGGGAGGGACCACCCCATTGTGCCTGTGTTGAGACACCCTTCTGTGTGGCTGACAAGTGCCACCTTTCCTGTGTTGAGCTCTCCCCCAACCAGATAGGGTCCCATTTTTGCATAAAAGCAAATAAATGTGTGTATTTGTTTATGTGTACATGTATGTGTATGCATGTAAATAGATGTGTATGTGTGCTAGTATATGTACATGTATGTATGTGTCGTGCACACGTGTGTGCCTGCTATATACTCGTGTATATGTGTGCATGTGTGTGTCAATGTGTGTGTGTAAGAAGATATTAACTGTTAACCCTGGTTATGTCTGGACAGTGGAGTTACAAGGTGCTTTCACTCTTTCCTTTCTTTCCAAAGTGTTTTTAGAATTTGGCTTTGATCACAGTTGGCACACAATTACATTAGTTCCAGGCACACGTCGTAGCGATTCGACACTTAGGTAACTGGGGGAGTGCCCACTTCGGAAAGGCGAGTGCCCACCTGGCACCGTACCTCCTGGTTATGAAGTCATGGGCTGCGTTCCCTGCGGTGCTTCCCCTCCCCGCCCCTCGGCCCGTTCTATAACCACCTATTTGTGCTTCACCTTTTCACCCTCCTCCCGGCTCCCTCCCGTCTGGCAGTGGCCAATTTGTTCCCTTTTTATGTTCGTGCATAACTATATTGCTAAATATTTTTTACTCTCTGAATGTAGCAATACATTCAGGGGAAATACAGAAAAGCAGAATAAAGAACCCACATTGCCCTGCGTCCTGCCCCACCAAGGCCCCTGCCACTTGGCCTGGTTGGCTTCCAGTTTCCCTCCTGGACCTGTGTCTGTGGCTGCTGAGCCTTTGGCATAAACAATTCCACACCCTCCTTCCCTCCACCTGACGTTCCTCGGTAAGCATCGCCTGCCCGCGTGGCACCGTTACTGACTGTGTGATACTCCACAACCCTATCTTGGTTTTCTTAGTAATTTTCTTATTGTCAGGGGTTTAGAATGTCTCCAACCTTCTACCATTGCGACTAGCGCCCTGACAAGCATCTCTGTACGCCAAGCTTTCTCGTCCATAGGCCTTGGACTCGATTCCTCACACTCCTGGCCCAATGGCCCCCTGGGAGGATGGAGCCGCCTCCGCTACCCCTACCACGCCCTGCAGAGGACCCCCCGCCCCCCACTTCACTGTCGGTGAGGCCAGTTCCTTTTCTGAGTCTTCTCCCTGCAGACAGACTCCGCTTTCTCCACTTCTGTCCTCTGTCCCAGGCTTAGCGGGACGAGCAGGGTTCTGTGGGTGCAGACTGTGACTGGCCCCGTGACTGGCCCCGTGACTGGCTGTGTGACTTGGGGGACATCACGAGACTTCTCTGAGCCTCCGTTTTCCTTCTCTAGTGGCTGCCTTCCCTGCTGCTTGGCTTAAAGAGCGACCATGCTACCCATACTCGGATATCACCCTTCTCTTTCTCCTCCCGGTTTCCGGGGACGTGGAGGGCCATGCTGTCTGGCTTTGTGAGGGGCGTGCCCTGGTGTCCTCCCCGGCAGCACAGCAGCTGCACATCCTGAGAGGGAGCTGCCCGCCTCCACTCCCTGGTGCTCCGCTCCCAGTAGGAAGAGCCCGGCTTGCTGGCTCGGAGACAGTCCTGCTTGTCCCTCTCCGACCAAGCAGTGCAGGAGTCTGCCACAACTCCCTCCTCTCGGCCACGCAGAGGCCAGAGGCTCCCACTGAGGATCCAGGGAAGCAGCTCCAGAGCCCCGGGTTCATTCCCTCCTTCGTGATCCCCTCATTACATCACTTGGTCTCCCTAGGCCTCCACGTTCCTGCTCTGGTTCCTGCTCTACTTCCTGCTCTAGTTCCTGCCTTCTTCCCCCGAGGCTTTCCCATGCTAGGCCTCCAGATCACTCATCTACCCCACTGGGTGCCAGGTGGGTGCAGCCCGAGAAACACCAAGGAATGCAGGAGCCCAGGAAGCAGTGCCTGCCCCCGGGGGGCCATGCTGAGGGGGGCAGAGCAGGGCCACTCCAGGCTGCTCATGACCCTTTCGGTCACGTCCACCGGCCTCAGCTATGGAGCTCAGCAAGGTCCCGCCACCTCCACCCCCCCCCCCCACCACTTCTGCCAGACACCAGGTGCTCCTGGAACCTCTCCTTGGAAGACTTCTAGGCTCTGCCCTCTTTGCCAGGCTAATGTTCACGCATCCTTGGGTCCCCTTTGGTTCCACCTCCTCCCAGAAGCCTCCCGGGACTGTCCAATTCTGGATTGAGTGGCCCCATGTGTTTTTGAGGCAGTCC
>PVJN01038909.1:0-20078 GCA_004026805.1 Lasiurus borealis
TGTAGCAATGATTTATTGGCTGTGACACCAAAAGCACAGGCAACAAAAGCAAAACAGATAATTGGAACTGCATGAAACTTGAGAACTTTTGTACATCAAAGGACACAATCAACAGAGTGAAAGACAACCCCTGGAATAGGACAATTTGCATATCATTTATCTGATAAGGAGTTTATACATATATAATTATGAAGAACTACGACAACTCAACCACAAAAATTAAGTAACTAGAGTTTTTTATGAACAAAGAACATGAATAGACATTTCTCCAAAGATGATATACGAATGAGCAATACGCCTATTAAAAGACATTCAACAGTACTAGTCATCAGAGAAACACAAATCCAAACCACAATGAGACACCACCTCACGCCTGTCAGAATGGCTACCAATGATAAATCAACAAACACGTGTTGACAGGAGTGTGGAGGAAAGGGTACCCTATTACTCTGTAGGTGGGAATGTAAATTAGTACAACCACTATGAAAAACAGTGTGGAGTTTTCTCAAAAAATTAAAACTTAAATTACCTATGAGCTATGATTCCACTTCTGGGTATATAACAAAAGAAATCCAAAATACTATTTCAAAACAATATATGCCCCCCATGTTTAGTGCAGCATTACTTAAACAGCCAAGATATGGAAGCTAAGATATGGTTACTGGCTCAGAAAGTGACCATCAATGGATAAATGGTAAATACACATAATGGAATACTACTTAGCCGTGAAAAAGAGGGAAATCTTATCTTTTGCAACAGCATGAATGAACCTAGGGCAGTGGTCGGCAAGTTGCGGCTTGCGAGCCACATGCGGCTCTTTGGCCCTTTGCATGTGGCTCTTCCACAAAATAACACAGCCTGGCCGAGTCTATGTTGAAGAAGTGGCGTTAGAAGAAGTTTAAGTTTAAGTTTAAAAAATTTGGCTCTCAAAAGAAATTTCAGTCGTTGTACTGTTGATATTTGGCTCTGTTGACTAATGAGTTTGCCGACCACTGACTTAAAAGGTATTATGCTAAGTTAAATAAGTCCAACAGAGAAAGGCATATACCATGTGATTTCATTTACATATGGAATGTAAAGAACAAAATGAACAAAATAAAAACAGACTCATAGATATAGAACACAGACTAGTGGTTGCCTGAGGAGAGTGGAGTTAAGGGACTGGGTGAAAAAAGTGAAGGTATTAAGGAGTACAAATTGGTATTTACAGAATAGTCACAGAGATGTATACTACAGCATAGGGGATATAGTCAATAATATTGTAATAACTGTAACAGAGAGAGTCCCCACAAGATAAGACCACAAAGACTAATTGAATTCAAACAGGCCTAAGTTTGTTACAGATTCGAATCTGGGCTCAAACCTTAGCTGACGCAGCAGCCTGGCTCCTTTTCCCCATCGGAGTGCCTGAGTCAGGGCAATCAGCTCGGCCTTTTGGGCAGAGGTCCCATGTCCTAGGGCTTGTGCCCAGATGACAGAGTCTAGGGTGACTACGGCAGCTCCGGCATATCGGGTGCCCTTTTCTACAAAACTGCTTCCATCAGTAAAAAGGGTATAAGCACTGTGGGTGCAGGTGGGGAGCATCATCACTGCACCCTCCAAGCAAGAGAGGTCCCCGAGTAGCTGGTTCCCTGGCCCACAGCTGGGATGGCCCTGCCTGTCATGGGTTTTGAAAGTCCAGGACGTGAAGGTTGTAAGACAGCGCTGCATAGAGATGCTTGGTGGTGAAGCGCAGGCAGTACACCGGACTGCTCAGGGGTGTCACGTCAGCGGGAAGGCGTGTAGGCAGGCCCTTTGGCGCCGGTCCCACAGTCGTACAACCCTGTACCAGGAGGAACCTGTGGCCAGCAAGTGGTTCCCATCTGTCTGCAAGCATTACAGGGTGCTGTCGTGGGGCTCCTCCCACTCCATGACACACTTCCTGACGCTGGCTCGGAGGTCGCAGTATCGAACATAGGTGTCATAGCCACAGGACAGGAGCGTGAAAGGGGACTCATACATAAGGTCCAGCACCCCAGCTCCTGGGGAAAGTCACTGCCCAGGTGCGTCATCAGCTGCCCATTGTTGAGGTCCCAGATTCTCAGGGGTGAGAAGTGCCCACAACAAGCCGTCCCAGTCACAAAAGAGCTGAGCAATGGGCTGATAGCAATGGACCAGACTCGGTCTTCAGTCTGGATGGTGTGTAAGCACTGGCCAAGCTGGCCTAAGGCCGAAGACCATACCTTGGCCGTTCTGTCCCTGGAGCTGCTCACGATGATGCCCCCTTTGCAATGCACACAGTTCACCAGCTGTCAGTCGTCCCAGGTGGGTTGATGGGTACTTCCGGCACAGCAAACCCAGCTCACCAGAATTAGCCAACATCACTCACTCACTGGGCCCACAGAGCAGAGAACCAGCATCAGCTGGTGTTTTTCAAACCAACTGAGAACCCTCACCCTCAGAGTGACAATTTAATAGAAGCGATGACTTCATGTTCCAAAGTTCGCACATACAGTATCACATGTTGGCTCCTCTGGTAGAATTTACTTCTCTGGACAAAGCGAGCGAGAAAGGAGGGTTCTGGTTCTTCCAGTTGTATAAATCAGAGGTCATGTCAGGTGGGGCCTAGCCGCCGGGCTACCCGGGGCTCGCCTGATAAGAGCGCCGACAAAGGGGCAGTCCATCTTTTTATACCCATTCTGCCTTCCCCTATTGGTTCATAGATGCTGACTCCGCAATCTTTCATTCATTCTCAGGCAGCAAGGGACCAGCTAACCAAGGTGGTTCCTAGTAAGGCTGCTTGACCTAGTTAGCCTAACGGACTCAGGAAGCCGTGGTTCAGGTGTTGTGGTCTGGCTGAAGATAAGAGGCTCAAGATTGCAGTTAATCAGAGGCAGGTTCACACTTTTAACCCTGATTCTGAACCGTCCCCTCCCCCTTCTTTAATAGTTTGCAGGCCTGGCTTTAGGGGAGGGAGTGTTGCAACCCTAGCCGTAAGGGGATTCCTCAGTAGTTCCCAATTTAACCGCTACAATAACTATGTGTGGAGCCAGGTGAGTACTCAAAATATTGGGGCAGGGGAGATACTCTCTAAAGTACATGATTATCTAACGGCTCTGCTGTTTACCTAAAACATTGAGTATAAAATGTAATTGAAAGATAAAGTAATAAACTGGAAATAAATAGCAGAAGAGGACACACACACACACACACACACACACACTGAGATATTTCCTCATGCACATTAGGATGGCTGCTATAAAAAAACTGGAAAAGTTGGAACCCTGTGCACTATCAATGGGATTGTTAAAAAAGCAAACACTATGAAAAGCAATATGACAATTCCTCAAAAATGTGAAACTAGAACTACCATAGGATCCTCACTTCTGGATATTATATTAAAGATACATTTTCACATCAGCATAAGTATCTATATGTATTTTTGAATAATTATCTTATATGTGTATTATACTTAATGCCATTTCAATATTCAAATAGTGTTTTGTTATTCTAGTTATTGCATCAATACACATTCTTATCTTTGATGAGTATTTTGTACTGTAAATTATTAGAAGCAGAAATACTGGATCAAAAGGTTACTATTTTTTGTTTTTTATCTCATATTTAATACCGAAGTGCGGAAGTGATAGAGACAGGCAATTTTTCCTTCTTAATGATAGGAAATAGTTATTAACTTTGTAAAAGTCAGCGAATACCAGTGTCCCTTTGATCCCATTCTAGAGTTTTCTACTGTCCCCTGGAAAACAGGAAGGATGCACTTCTGAACCCCATTCCAGATCATTGGAAGTAGAAGACATGATCACACATATAATCATAAAAGCACAACTTAAAGGGTATTATCTCACCCTGAACACATAGCTCTTTTCTTCTGAGCCAGGAAAAATGTTGAGAAAAAGTCAACATTATTTACAAACAAGATTTAATAACACTCACAAGAATAGTTTGCTCCCACATAAGAAAACCACCTATTGTTTTGTTTCAAAAGGATACAAATTTAGAGCCTGAAAAATCCAGCAGGTAAGCAGCCAGACTAGTGGTCATGGTCTGTTTCTGGAACGGTCTGCTAGCCGGTGAGCAGGGTTCTGTGCAGGAAGGCTTTATCTTGGGGCGAGCGACTGAGCTGTTGGCATCCCACGCTGCCCGTCTCCCCTCTGGTTGCCCTCAATACCGGCCGTTCATCTTCTTCATAACTCTATTTAAAAAATATATATTTTAGTGATTTTTTTACAGAGAGGAAGGGAGAAGGATCGAGAGTTAGAAACATCAATGAGAGAGACATCGATCAGCCGCCTCATGCACATCCCCTAGCCCAAAACCAGGATACATGCCCTTGACCAGAATCGAACCTGGGGCCTTTCAGTCTGCAGGCCGACGCTCTATCCACTGAGCCAAACTGGTTTCGGCCGTTCATCTTCTTGAACTTCTTTTTTTTTAAATTAAATCTTTATTATTCAGATTATTACATTTGTTTCTCTTTATTCCCCTCCATAGCACCCCTCCACCCAGCTTCCACCCTTCCCTCCCTCCCATTGATCTCATCTATAGGTGTATGATTTTTGTCCAGTCTCTCCCTGTACACCCCTCACCCCTTTCCCCCTGAGAATTATCAGTCCACTCCCTTTCTGTGCTCCTGATTCTATTATATTCACCAGTTTATTCTGTTGATCAAATTTTTAATTCACTTAATTTTTAGATTCACTTGTTGATAGATATGTATTTGTTGTTCATGATTTTTTGGCTTTTACCTTTTTCTTCTTCCTCTTCTAAAAGAGTACCTTTCAGCATTTCATATAACACTGGTTTGGAGTTGATGAACTCCTTTAGCTTTTTCTTCTCTGTGAAGCTCTTTATCTGACCTTCAATTCTGAATGATAGCTTTGCTGGATAGGTTATTCTTGGTTGTAGGTTCTTGCTATTCATCACGTTGAATATTTCTTGCCACTCCCATCTGGCCTGCATCGTTTCTGTTGAGAAATCAGCTGACAGTCGTATGGGTGCTACCTTGTAGGTAATGAACTGTTTTGCTCTTGATGCTTTTAATATTCTCTCTTTGTCTTTTGCTCTTGATATTTTAATTATAATGTGTCTTGGTGTGGTCCTCTTTGGATTCCTTTTATATGGGGTTCTGTGCGCTTCTTGGACTTGTAAGTTTATTTCTTTCACCAGATGTGGGAAGTTTTCAGTCATTATTTCTTTAAGTAGGTTTTCAGTATCTTGCTCTCTCTCTTCTGGCACTCCCACAATTCTGATGTTGGTTTGCTTGAAGCTGTCCCAGAGGCTCCTTACATTATCTTCACAATTTTGAATCCTTTTTTCTTCTTGCTTTTCCCGTTGAGTGTTTTTTATTTCTTTATATTTTGAATTTTTGACTTGATTCTTGCCTTCCTCTAGTCTGCTGTTAGGACTCTGTATAATATTTTTTATTTCAGTCAGTGTATGTTTAATTTCTAGTTGGTCCTTTTTCATCTCTAGTTGGACCTTTCCCATCTCTAGTTGGATCTTTTGCATCTCTAGTTGGTCCTTTTTCATCTCCTCTTGGCTCTTGCTAACTTTATCCAACTTCTCTAGCATATTCTTGAAAAACCTTATAAGTGTGGTTTTTGAACTCTATATCCAGTCATTTTTTTCCCTCCATTTCTTTTGTTTGTGATCCCTTCCCTTGTCTTGGCATTTTCACTATGCTGGGGAAACTTCTGTGTTGAATTCAGCCTTATGATATCAGACTTGCAAAACCAAAGAAGCCTCTGTTGAGCTTGGGATGGGTGGAGTCTCAGGGCTTAAGGGACCTCCTTGCCTTCCAGTCGACCCCGCCCTCCACGTCCCCTGAGTCTCACGTGACTGGGTAATCACTGGAGCGGTCCTTGTGCGTTATCGTACCCACAGTGACTCTAGACTGCTGTCTTTCCAGCTCCCCTGCACACCAGGACCACACGAGTCTAGGTCTCCAGGGTTTCGCCTGAAACAAGGGCTTAGTGGAGTCAGAAGTGTCACAGTTGGGAGGGTCTGTCTCCCACCCACTCGCGAAAGCCAGCGGCACAATCAGCAATCTGTCCTCTGTGCAGTGTCGTGCGCGCCGCCACCAGGCCTCTGATCTTTTGCGACTCCCCTAAATTTCCGTGCACCTCTCCCTTTTCACAGTCCATATGAGTTTCGGCTGGATCTGAGGTTTAGTGTCGTAAGATAAGAGGTTCAATGCTGTTGAGAGTCTCCATTTCCCTCCTGCCAGAGAAAGCCAGCCAGGTACTCTGCCACCCGCTCTCTCCATGCTCCCGTCTCCGTACCTCAGCTTTTTGCAACTCCTCTGGGTCTCTGTGAGCCTCTCTCTTTCCTTCTAGCTGTAGAACTTCCACTCAGCCAGCTTTCCTGTGGTTCTGGATGATGTCCGTTCTGTATTTTAGTTGTAGTTTTGAAATTGTTGTGCGAGGCAGCAGTGTAGGTGTTTACCTATGCTGCCATCTTGGATTCTCCATTCTTGAACTTCTTATAATGATAGTCATCAGTGGCCTTCTCATTAGCAGGACGCTGGCAGTTTGGCTGGGACCGATCGGGCTCGGGCTTCTTTGCCGTGTCACCCACTCACAAGGGACGGGCTTTGGGCTCCTCTTTGTTCCTCCGAATGGGGGAGTTGAGCTTCTTGCGATAAAATCGGTTGTGCAGCATGTAATTCACCGCCCTGTGGGTGGGCGCATGTCTTGTTGTCTTTCTTCTTGTTCTGCTGCTCTGCCAGCAGACGGGCCTTGGCGGCCTCCGTGGAAATGATATATTTTTTTATTTTAGCGTTGATGCCTACTAGGTCCACCTCGGGGATGCCGCTCAGCATCTGGTGGGAAAGCATCTTCTTGGTCTTCTTGGCGGAGGAGACGCGGATGTTCTCTGGAAGTTTGTGTAAACCAGTGGTTCTCAACCTTCCTAACGCCGCGACCCTTTAAGACAGCTCCTCATGTGGTGGTGACCCCCAACCACAAAATTATTTCCGTCCCTACTTCATAGCTACTGTTATGAACTGTAATGTAAATATCTGATATGCAGGATGTATTTTCGTTGTTACAAGTTGAACATAATTAAAGCATAGGGATTAATCACAAAAACAATATGTAATTATATATTGTGAAATATTTATTTCTAATGACAAATAAATGAAATTTTGTCTTGAATCGTGGTGTAGCATGGGCAACAGTCTTCATATGACAACAGTAAACTACATTGCTACACTTTGCTACACCGAGGAGTGGTGTGTTGGTTCCTAAGACCATGGGAAATAGGTGTTTTCCAATAGTCTTAGGCGGCCCCTGTGAAGGGGTCATTCGACCCCCAAAGGGGTCTCGACCCACAGGTTGAACACCGCTGGTGTAGACAGTCCTCTGTATTCTTGGGCTTTACTTCCTCTTCTTCGTGCTCCACCATCCCTTTCCTCGTCTTCAGCTCCGTCTCCATATACTTCATCATGTCAGCATCCTCGTCCCTTCGGGCGGTTTCCGCGGAGAACAATGTCCCCAGGTGGAGGTCGTCCTCCTCACTGATCTTGTCCTTGCCGCTTTCCTTCAGTTTCTCCATGTCCGCCATGCCTCCTGTGTTCATCTGAAAGGGGTCACCCGCTAGAGGGGTCTCCTCTTGTACCTTCTCTCCCGCCAGCAGGGCCACAGCACTCACTCCGTTGGGCCTCTTCCTCAAGCTCTGAGAGGGATAGAAAGTTAGAAACATTGATGAGAGAGAGACATCAATCAGCCGCCTCCTGCACATCCCCCACTGGGGATGTGCCCGCAACCAAGGTACATGCCCTTGACCGGAATCGAACCTGGGACCCTTCAGTCCGCAGGCCAACGCTCTATCCACTGAGCCAAACCGGTCCCGGCGGGTCTCCTCCAGTTTTAATCGAACCTCTTCTGAGCCCTGCTCCTCTTGCCACAGCCCCCCAACCCTCCTCCACTGATGAGCCAAAACGTTACTATTAAGATGAAAGTTTCACAAGGGAAAATATTTTGTTCACTGATGTATTCCCAGTGCCTACAATAGTACCTGATATATAGTAGGTGCTTAATAAATACTTATTTAACGTTGAAATAAAAAAATAAGTGCAAATTTTCTAAATTTCTGAAATATAATTAAGGAGATATTAGCGGAGTAGACTATGGCAGATGCTGATCCTGGCTTAACTATCCACACAGCATTCACCTCCCTATTCATCTTTAAGGCATGGGTTAATTTGACCTAGTCTGGCCGGTGACACGTAAATTGAAAACTTCTGGGTGAGCTAATGGAAAACGTTTGCTTTCTTACTGAAAAGAGGGAGTTTGAGTGGACACCCCACGGCACGTCCCCCTTCATTGTTCCTGCGTGGGAAATGGCTGTAATGCTTGAAGTTTTAATGGTCAACTTGAGGTGACGAAATCACAAGCGGGAGGAAACATCTGCATGCTAAGCAAGTCCAAGAGATAGAAAGGGCCTTCGTCTGCCAGCATTGTTGGGCAATAGCATCAACCTTGGAATGTCAGCTTAAGCATGCCTTCCTTATTTGTTTAAGTAAATGCTAGCTGCTTTTCTGTTATTTATTGCCAGGAGGATTCTTAGCTGTTACACAGACATCTGCAAAATATATTCGAAAGAGATAGCTGGGAGTGACCAAAGGCATGGGGGTTGTGAAACATTTGGGGTGTTGCGTGATCTGCAAGTACAGAAGGAGGTCGGCTTGGCTGGGGCTCAGGGGTGAGACTAGAAGAGAGAGGTTTAGAACCTGGTGTGCTACAAGGAAGAATTTGGGGTTTTATTCTTTAGGCAGTTACAGAGACCGCGAGATGTTAGGCACGGGAGAAACATGATCTCTCTGGTAGGAATATGGCACAATGTTGGAAAAGGGCAATGTAGGAGGCAAGGAGACCATTCAGGAACCCAGTTCAGTGATCAGGTGAGAGAAATGAAGGCCTAAAGAAAGGCTGCAACCATGGGGAAGGGGAGAAAAATGTGGATTTGCAGGATAATGGGCATGACTTAATTACTTTAGTATCAGCGGGCATATAAAAGAGAGAAGTGATAGTTCTGCATTTTATCACATCTAAGACACCATTGGTATAAAGGACACCATTATCTAATATGCTGTTTAACAGAAAACCCTCATCTAATTAAATTATGATACATTACTGATGGTTAAACACATCCTGATTAAAAAGATGTGAAAGGAGGTGTATCTTAGAAACATTGAAAGCTAATCTTTCTAGGTGCTGTATGTTTTGATTATTTTACTTAATGTTTTAAAAGAATTTATGAAATAGTTATGTACTTTTCCATTTTAGAGATGATAAATAGAGGATAACTCTAGGTTTCTCATTAGGGCAAATGCATGTATGACCTTGCTAATAACAGATGTAGAAAAGGCAGGAGGTAGTATTAGGTCTGTTGATTTTGAGCCCTCTGGAGGTAACCAGGGAAGCTCTTCTGTAGGGAGTTGGATATAAAGTTCAGAAGTTAAGGGAAAAAAGAGATTGATTACAACTGAGTCATTCATTTATTTAGTCAATATTTAATGGCCTGCTATGAACCAGGCTCTGCATTGGGTACTAGAGATAATGTGACAAGCAAGCAGTCAAATGGAGAAGATGGGTATTATTTAGTCAGTCCACATCTATTTTAATGAATACTTTTACTAGACAGCATTTTGTGGTTAACAAAAAACAGCTATCTCTGTCTTTGGGGAGTTCATATTCACTTGCATCTAAACTAAGGAATATGGCTGGTGAAAAACAGCTGACAGATGTAGGTTCATGACTGCGAACTTTGGTACAAGCACAGTGCCTCCTTGCAGGACTGCTGTATTTGTTCAAGTAACTTCATTCTCCTGCTCCCCCACCTTTTATTACCTCTTCATTATTCCACACGACTTCCTTCGTGTATTCTTTCAGTCAATGACATTGCTTATTTCACTGTGAGAATTGAAGACATCAGAAGCCAAAGTTCTGATCATCTTCCCCCAATACAAAAACTAGCAGCTCCTTTGCATTCGTACTTGAGTACTCTATTTTCTCTTGAGTTATTCTGTCTGTGCATCTAAATCCAAACCATGATTTCAGTTTTGTTCCTTTTTTGCACACTCAAAAACTTCATTACTAAAATTACCTCATTCTACTGCACCATGAAAAATTTCCTGTTAATATCATTATTCTCATATAAATATGTATTCCATCTGTGAAAAAGCAAAATCCTTATCTATACTTTTTTTTAACCTACCACCTAATATTTTTGCTCCCTTTGTCACAATATTTGTCCAAATTTACTGCTATCACTTATTAATTTTTTTTTTAAATTCCTTTAAGAACCCACTCCCACAAGGCTTTGTCTTCACCATTGGACCTAAACAGTTCTGTTTAAAAAAATATATATTTTTAAATTTATTTCAGAGAGGAAGGGAGAGGAGAACGAGAAAGAAACATCAATGATGAGAATCATTGATCTGCTGCCTCCTGCATATCCCCCACTGGGGTTTGAACTCTCAGTCAGGGCATGTGCCTTTGACCAGAATCGAACCTGGGACCCTTCAGTCAGAAGGCTGACTTTCTGTTCACTGAGCCAAACCAACTAGGACTCCTTTTTATTCTGTCTTTCAGAATTAACTGACATATTTGCTCACTCCATTGTAGAAATCCTTCTTGAAGGAATTTCTTCATTTTGGTTTCAATATACCACACTTCTTTGATTTTCTGTCAATTATTTTCAGAATCTTTTGCTGACTATCTTTCTGACACTTAAACATTGCTGTGTCTCAAAGTTCAGTTCTCTGACTTCATCTCTTCTCAAGTCATACTCTCTTTACCCTGCTTTTTGTTTTTAATAGCACATTATGTACATGACTATATAACATTATAAACAAGTCTGCACAATTATATGACAGAATATAACATGTAATTATTATGTATATTTGCAATATATACATATTAATTCTAGAATAGCACCCAGTTGTTCATAGTAGGTGCTCAATAAATAAGTGTTGAAAGAACAAATGATTAAAATCAATGTATAAAAGAATACCATGTGTTGACAAATAAGTGCTGATTTTTACCTTTACTTTTTCAAAATGATTCCAATGTCCACAGAGTTGTCTTTCCTGGCACTGTGCTATTTGCAAAACTGATAAGCATTCCTTTTGTGTGTTTAGTCACTTGACAGAACATGTAGAACTGAAAAAGACTAAATATTAAGGATTTGACGTGTTCTGTTCTATTAGAGAACATTTTCCAAGTTAAACGCATTTATTAAACTTCTAGGCATAGTACTTTGGTTGTAAATTAAGCAATGAACTCACTACTGAATATGTAGCTCACATTTTTCTAATTATTTTTCGTAAAGATATCATGATTTCTTTAAATTCCTTGTCAATATCATGTTATAAAATGGCTACCTCATATCATCTATACTATCAGTCATTTATTTAATTGGTTCTTTTCCTTTCCTCCCACTTACCCATTTACAACATTTATTGAGCCTGCACTGAGTTCAAGATGAATAACTCTTCCCCCAGATACATGAGGTTCTTTCTTTGTAAACTCATGAAGATGTAAAATCTTGATATACACAGAACATTAACATTTGGGGTCAGGACATGACTTGAATAAATACTGCAGTCAGGGTGGCGCTGGTGGAGCCATTTCCCACAGCAAAGCACAATGCCAATTACAATAATATCAATAGTGTTTTTGAGTACAGAGAAACAAGGAACTCAAAATTCTTTTTACAAACTGAATATAGCATCGACATTCAAACCTGGCAAAGGTAACACAAAGCAACTAATTTCACTTGTAATTACCGATAAAAACTTAAATGAAAAGCTAGTGAGCATAATCCAGCAGTACATTAAAGAATTACCAATTTTAGCCCTAGCCAATTTTGCTCAGTGGACAGGGTGTCGGCCTGTGGACCGGAGGGTCCCGGGTTCGATTCCCATCAAGGGCACGTACCTTGGTTGCAGGTTCCTCCCCAGTCAGGCTCTGGTCAGTGCTTGTGTAATGGGCAACTCATCGATGTGTTTCTCTCACATTGATATTTCTGACTTTCCCTCTCTCTCTAAAAATCAATGGAAAAATATCTTCAGTTGAAGATAAAAAATAAAAAATAAAGAAAATTAAGAATTACTGATTTTACACCATGACTGAATTAATTTCATTTTCATACATGTTGGAAGGTACTTGACAAAATTAAATATCTACTCTTCATAAAAATACCCAGTAGAAGAGTAACAAAGAGTAAGCAATAGTTTCATAACTATGTGTTTTCCATGCACATACTAGTATATTCTTACCCTATAAGTTAGTGCCTTGCTTAATAAGAAAGTATTATTTACAGTAAATCAGAAATAGGACAAGAAGACTATCTTTACTACTCTTCAAGTTTGTCCTACAGGCTTTATCCAATACAAATAAAATAAAATACAGATAGTAAGTATAAAGAGAAAAGGTAAAATGATCATTATTTGAAAATGAGATAATATTATATCTTGAAAATAGAAGAGAATCAACTTTAATATAAGAAATCACTTTGTAAAATAGGAGAATTCAGTAAGACAGCTCACTAAATATTTGCCAATATAAACAAAACCCTAAATACCTACACACAATTACACAAATCATTTGACATAGCAATTACATAGTTAGGAATTCAATCTATGGCCATATTAACACTCTTGTGAAAACATTATGTTCCAGGTCATTCATTTCAGTTGTTTGTAGAAGGATAGCCTGGAAACACTCAAATTTACAAAACCAGGGAGCTGGGTTAATAAATTATGGGGCCGAGACCTGTTTGGCTCAGTGGCTAGAGCATCGGCCTGCAAACTGAAAGGTCCCAGTTCCATTCCGGTTGGGGGCATGTACGTACCTTGCTTGCGGGCACGTCTTCAATGGGGGGCGTGCAGGAGGCGGCTGATCGATGTCTCTCTCTCATCGATGTTTCTGACTTTCTATCCCTCTCCCTTCCTCTCTGTAAAAAAGAAATAAAATATATTAAAAAAATAAATTATGGAGCATCCATACAATGTAATGCTATGAAACTGTGAAAAAAAAAATATATGCACTGATGTGGAAGCATGTCTAAGGCATACTATGTGAAAATAAAAAGTATGTTTATGTTACCTTTTATGTTAAGGTGAAAATGAGAATTAATAATAATATTTGCTATGGAATCAACCAAGAAAGTTTGGAAAATTACATAAAACACTATTTGTGGGGGTGCTCAGCAAAAAAGTGGGCAAATTAGGAACAAAGGTGAGAAGACTTTCATTGTGTATCTTTCTTTTTTTTAATTTATTTTTTTAAAGACATTTTTATTGATTTCAGAGAGGAAGGGAGAGAGAGAAAGAAACATCAATGATGAGAAAGAATCATTGATCAACTGCCTCCTGCATGCCCACCACCGGAGACGAGTCCCATCAACCCAGGCATGTGTCTTTTGACTGGAATCAAACCTGGGACTCTTCAGTCTGTGGGCCAAAGGTTCTATCCATTGAGCCAAACCAGCCAGGGCTCATTGTGTATTTTTCAACGTTCTAGTATTTGAACCATGTGACTGCTACCTATAAAAAGTATAAATTAAAAATTTCAAGGAAAACAAACTGACTTATAGAGTTGCGTGAGTCCTGCAAATTTTTATTCAAACTATCTGGTAAACATCATTAACTGCACAAAAACCTCAATAAATCCACAACCAACACACAAAATTGTGCAGGTCTACAATGCCTCTTTATGTAAACAATAAACTCATTTCACAATCACCGGCACAATTACTTTATAGGAGGTGCTCTTTAATTCAAGAAGATAAAAAGCCCAGAGAAAACTTAATCTAGTGATCAACAGATGAGTAACTTAATTACATCACTGTGATTCAAGTGCCTTGAAAGACTCAAATGTAGTGTTGAGAAGAAGATAAGGGACACCAGCATCTGACAGAGGATGAAGTTCCTGCGGATGATACCCAGGGCTTTGAATTTACCAGTAGAAGGAAGGGAAATTATTCAAATAATAGAGTTGGAAGAAGAGTACACATAGATATGCGAAAAGGCATGGTCTCATTGATGCATTGTACATAGTCAAAAACAGATGTGAAGCTGAAACCGGTTTGGCTCAGTGGATAAGAGCGTCGGCCTGCAGACTGAAAGGTACCAGGTTCGATTCCTGTGAAGGGCATGTATCTTGGTTGCAAGCACATCCCCAGTAGGAGGCATGCAGGAGGCGGCTGATCGATGTCTCTCTCTCATCCATGTTTCTAGAGAAGTGACATGGCCAATTTTGTGCTTCATGTTGGTGACAATGCGGAAGACAGAGTGAGCAAGTATCCAGAAAAGGAAGTGATATTTGCACCCATCTCTCCAAATGCCCTGATGAGAATGAACCTTAGTTTTTATTAGAGCTTTCCTCACACGGGGGTTTGTAAAGCTAAGTATTTTGGAGTCAGACGTGCTACCATTGTGCCAAGAGGTCCACCAAGCAAAGTATTTTGGATGATTGCTTTAGTCTGTGTTTGAAACTGATGACTCCTGATATGACCATGCCACTCTCCAACTCGTGACGTCTGGTTTGCCTGGCTGCTTCTATGCTGTGCCAGTGTTTGGACACAGGAATATTTGCCTTCATGGGAGCTCTATGACCCAGAGTCTGGCTTACCTAACTTTTTAACTCAGAGGTCCTGTCTTTTCCCCTGGGTGCAAGGATGGAGGGGACCCCAGGTGCTGCTATCCTGGGTCCCTCAAACCTCTGCACACCTCCTGGTTTGGGATTCTCCCTGCCAACTAGGCTTCTACACTCACTTTGCTGTGAAGGATTTTTTTTTTTTCATTCTTCTTCAGGAGAACCTAGAATAATTTGATCAAGGAGCCAGGCTTTCACAAAGTTATTTTTAAGCAACTTCTGCTCCTAACCTTGAAAATTCTTAAGGCAAAATAACACAAGGGCCTGGCTACACTTTTGAAAGAGGAAAGGAAAAATACCAGAGGATCAGAATCAGCATGGATCACATTCTTTCCAAATCCTTTGCATCAGTAAAAACAAAACACCAGTTAATGTTTCAGTCCGTTATCCTTCCATGTGAACAGGGAAGAAAGCTTGGAAAACAAATCTGTCACTTATTTGGGGAACAGAAAAAGGAGCATGTTTCGGTTTAGTTAAAATATAGTTAAACCACTTTTCTTTTTTTTTTTTTTTTGAAAGAGAAAGAAAAAGATAAACGGAGGTGGAAGCTTGTTATCATTTTGGGAATTCCCATTCTCACATACATATCTCCATAACCTCACATTGTTGATTAAAAACAGGTAGAAACTTCTGGTACTAGGCTCCCAGGTCATAATTTTCTGATGCAATAGTGGATAAAATCCACCCCCGCCCCCCACTTTCCTAATTTCTTCTTTGTCAGTCATTACCACACCCTGTGTGTATTCTTTCTGCTTGTGCAAGTAAAATTATGGTCCTAGAAATCTGGAATTTTAAGCCCAGGGTTCTCTAAAGAGCATTGGCATTAAGAGACAACTGTTTTTCTGGAAGCAGTGAGATACTGATAAAATGTTAATCTCTGTTTCCTGTTGTTCCCATTTCTTACGTGAAAATGGACCAGCAACACCTTATCTCACGAGATAGGGATCAAAGTGTATAGTGAGAAGTATGCATTATTTGAGGGAAGAAGCTAGTACACAGTTTATTCTGTTCTCTTTGGAAAACGTGAAGGTGAAATTAAAAAGTGGCTTGGAGAGGGAGAGCCTTTCTTAGACTTCTGGCTGACCTACCCTCCTGTCCCTCCTCTTGTTTTTCCACTTAATGCCTGTGATTGAGCAACCTCTTGTTTCTTACCAAATTCTTTCTCACATTCTAATTCAGATTGCTTTTGGATCATATTTAATGATTTCTTCCAAGTTTTTTTTTTTTTATGATGAAACACTGTGTCGTTTGATTCTGGTCCACAAGAAAGCGAAGGAGAGAGGTTTCTCACACTGCCGGCCTCAGGGAGCAGGGGATGTGGCATCCCTGTCTGTGCTTGCTCACCCTCTTCACCCTGCCTGTGTTCATGCCGTGATTAGATTGTATTCCATTAATGAAACACAAAAGTTATATGTCTCAGGTTTATAATATGAGTGGTGTACTCACTCAGATATTACAAAACAACTGAAACTGCTTTATCTCTATTTATAAAGGATTCTTCCCTCTTTTTAAGAGTCCCTGTGTCCCACTACTCTAAGCCATCAAACTCACAAATAGGCTTTATAGCTCAATTAATGACTATCCTCAAAGGTTCTGTGACCAAACCTGGCCATTTTGTCAGCATTAAGTATATAAATAAGCATACCCTCTATTGTTTCAGCCTCTCTCTCCTTTATCCTGATAAAATTCATTTTATCACTAAAATTTTTTCAGATTACCATCTATGTTTTGTTTCATCAACTGACACAACATAAAGACTCATAGTTGGGGAAAAACAATAGCTTATACAATTCTAGAGGCCTGATGCATGAAATTTGTGCAAGGGGCTTGGCCTCTGCCACCTCATGCTCCACCCACTGGTTGTTCTGGAACATCATTCCAGAAGTTCGTTTTGGAAGATTGCTCCACCATCTGGTCTAATTTGCATATTAGCTCTTTATTATATAGGACATCTCTTATGTTTTCTTCTGGCTCTTTTAAAGTTTTTAAAGTTCAATTTTGGCGTACTCCCAAATTTATGTCATTTTTTTTTTAATGTTTATTGATTTTAAAGAGAGAGGAAGGGAGAGGGATAGGGAGATAAAAATATGGATGAGAGAGAAACATTCATCAGCTGCCTCCTGCATGCCCTCTACCAGGGATCAAGCCCACAACCGAGGCATGTGCCCTGACTGGGAATTGAATCAGTGACCTCCTGGTTCATGGGTCAATACTCAACCAGTGAGCCACACCAGCCAGACCCAAATCAATGCTTTTGTGGCAATCATACATTTTGCATGATTCTATTTGTATGAAGCTTATAGATGGGAAAAATAATTTATGGCTATAAAAGTCAGAATATATTCATTACCCTGGGTGTTGAGATGAGTTTTGACTGAGAGTGGACATATGAGAGTCTTTCTGGGATTCTGAAAATGTTTTCTAATGTTTAATCATAATTGAAAATTTATCAAGCTGAGAAATCCATATTTGTGTACTTTATGATATATAAGTTATGTCTTAATAAAATCAAAGTCCATAATAAATATTTTCATAAGTAACTAGCTGCTTATATAATAAACTAACTACGTATACATTTTCAACAAGGATACAAGAACTGCCTAGAAAGGAGTACAAGAAATGTGTATATTCCATATGAGAAAAGAACTTTAAAATAGCACTGAAGCACACACAAAAAGACTTGAAAAAATTAAAATCCTAATATATAAAAACACAGGGACATAACATCCGAAATGACTGAAGGCTCTACCCAGCACTGAATTGCCGAGGGGACTACAGATCAGGCCTGAAGAGAGCCCCTGGAGAGAGAAGCAGGGTCTGATCCATAGCCTCCATGGCAGCTGTTGATCAGCTGTTTCCCCTCTCTTTCTCTCGGGGCTTAGCCAGCAGCTGCATCTCTCTTTCAGGCCTCTGCTGGGGCTGCTGATCAGCCTTGCCTCTCTGATCAGGCCCGTTGATAGACTTGCAGATATTGACTGGCATAGAAACCGACCAATCAGAACCTAATCTGGGTGAACTGCAAAGGCAGAACCTAAGGTGGAGTTGAGAAGGGGTTTTAAGGGCAACAGCTATTTTGTGTAAGGTATAAGAAAGTGGTTTAATTTTTTAATGACTGGTTTGGCTGTATAGTGCATATGGCTGGCTATCAGTCCAGATATAGGGATTATGTATTTTTGTTTGCCAAGAGCATCTCCTTCTGATGAAAAAGGCTCCCCTCCCCATTTAAGCAATCCTATCATATATAATCTATCTATACTACTAAAAGGATAATATGCAAGTTAGACCAGGTTGACTGGCCAACTTCTAGATGTCTGATTCCTCTGGACAAAGCTGTAGTAGTGGGGGCCAAGGCAGAGGCTGTTAGGGGCAATCAGGCTGGCAGGGGAGGGCAGTTGGAGGCAACTAGGCTGGCAGAGAAGGGCAGTTAGGGGTGATCAGGCAGGAAGAGGCAGTTGGGGGCAAGATCAGGCTGGCAGGGGAGAGCAGTTGGGAGCGAGATCAGGCAGGTGAGTAGTTAGGAGCCAGTGGTCCCAGATTGCAGTTGGACATCCCCCAAGGGGTCTCTGATTGGGGAGGGTGCAGGCTGGGCTGAGGGAACCCCCACCCATGCACGAATTTCATGCACTGTGCCACTAGTTAAAAATAAAACCCAACACACACACTGTTCATGGATAGGGAGGTCAACCTTAAAAAGCTCACAATTCTCCCTATGTTAATGAACACATTTAATGAGATTCCAGTAAGATATTCAACTTTTGTGTTAAATAGAGAAGCTGATTCAGGTAGAAAATTAAATAAGGACATACTTGAAAAACTCAGAAAAATATATTCAGTAAGTGGGAACTAGTTTTATAAGATAGTAAAACACACCATAAAGTCTTGATTATTGAAAGTGTAGTCCTGGCACATAAATACACAGAGAGACCAAAGAAACAGACTAGAAATTACAGAAATGCCTACCAAAACATGTGTGAATATAGTATATGTTGCAGAGGGTGATAAATGTATTCTTTCAAATTAGTGTGCCAAGGATAAACTGCTTAATGAAAGTTTTGGGGACAACTGGGTAGACTTATATCTATACTTCACCTCTGTGTGGTATTGTATTATCTTTTCTTAATTATTTACTGTCATTCCTGTAAGAGAGCTGTATATTTCTTTACATTGCCATGTTTGCTTCCTTGTGGGAAAAGTCACCCTGCCCTCATTCCACAACTGAAGTCAGGTTTGGTCCCATGACTTGCGTTAGCCAATAGAATTATAAATAGACACGATATACAGCTTATCGGAGCTGAAGGATTAGGAGCCATTGCTTGATTCGGCTATTCCCTTTCTCTCCTTTCTTTAGGATAATAATACTTTAAGGTACAGTCTGTTATTATCCCCACTTCTTTGTGAAAACGCTGAAGCAGAAAGTCTAAGTAACCACCCTACTCATTCAGCCGGGGAAGTAAGGATGGAGTCAGGATTTGAATCTAGACAGTGTGGTTCCAGTGTCTAGACTTTAACCTCTGCACAGTCCTGCCTATCTCCAACACATTCTTTAACTTTAATTATTTTAGTCTCTTGTGAAGTCCATTTCTGTTGTCTTAGCTTAGACATAAAAACAAATATTTCTTGTTTCCTTTCAAGAAATATTTATCTCTTCCTACTTACTCATCAATGCTTTTCTCCCCAGCTTCCTAGATCAGTGAATGATTTTTTTCCTAAGGTTTCTCAGAACACAAATTATTTTCAGTTATTGGCTAGTTGATTTTATATGTTAAATTCACAGTTGAAATGTGAGCAGATATATTTCAAATCTGTACTCTTCACATTACTTAAAACAATATAACTCATTATGTAAACATGTTTGATGAATGAATGGTGGAACAAATAACTTGATTAGAAATATATATTTATTCAACAAGCCTTTTTGATATCTGTTTTACAGAGATAACTCAATTCCTTTTAAATACAAGTACAGGACAGGGAATCCAGCAAAAGATGTAGTCTAAATATGGTCCTCAAACATTTTCTTGCTCTGCATCTAGGTGAGAAAAGAAACATAAAAGAGTTGTAGAGTTTCTTCAGGAATAATTCTCTCTGTTGAGTTTGAGCAGTGAGTGTGAGCTAAAGTTGGGGTCAGTAAACTTTCTCTGTGAAATGCTAGATGCTAAATATTTTGGGCTTTACAAGCCAAATGGTTTACGTCATAAGTACTTAACTCATAATACCAGCCATAGAAAATAGATATGAGTGTGGATAAGTTCCAATAAAACTTCATTTATAAAAATGTGTTGGGTTAGATTAGGCAGGAGAATCATAATAGTTGGCCCTTGAAATGAAGGAAACCAATTAGCTGTGATGTGAAATGTTTTCTATTATTCCTGGCTATCCTACAAACAAACACAAATAAAACTTACTGACTTTTCT
>PVJN01038910.1:0-20064 GCA_004026805.1 Lasiurus borealis
GTTTGGGCACAGAGCCATGGCCTCGAGGCAGATGATCCTAAGTCCAGATGCTCAAGTCCAAAGCCTGCCCTCCTCCTTGAATTAGGGCCTGTCCTAATGTCAGCAGGACAGGCAACTGTGTAAGTGTTGTTAGAGAAGTGGCTGCTAGGGCCACTGAGGTTGGGAGGGCTCAGGACATAGGTTCCAGGCTCCACCTGAAAATGCTGGCCTCGAGGTGGTGGGTGAATTACAGTGGGTACTGTATCTGGGGAGGGATAAACAGTAGGAACCCAAACAAGAGGACAGCGGGCCCTGGAGCAAGTCAGAGGGCAGGCAGGTGGGGTGGCTCGGCTTACACTGGCCTGAGAGCTTGTTGAGGGCGGGGCCAGGCCTGTCTGCTTTGGTTCTGTCCCCAGAATCCAGCCTGCTCTAGAAGTCCCAAGGTTGGTTGCCCTGAGCTGGGATCAAGCCTGTGGGTACCAGAAACACCCATTTTCAGGTCTCCACAAAGGGAGAACTCACAGGGAAGTGGGAGAGACAAGGCTAGCTCTGCTGGTGCTGGAGGGAAGCAACCGGTGCCTCATACTGCATGATCCTGCACGGTGTTTCCCGAGCTGTCACTGGGAATCGGATCCAGCTTCCATGGGTGCAGTGGGTTTCAGACCCTCAGTGTCTATGTCATGAAGGCTGCCCTCGGCCTGAGTGGAAGCAGCCCGTGTCCTCCTGTGGCCTTATCCTAACTCGACCTGATTAGGCTATTTACAGGACCTGAAGAGGATTTATTAGTAGAAGGAATACTCTTCACCAGCTTCACACCTCAGGCCTGGGCCCCTGGCTGCTCCACTGTAGGTTCTTTGGGGTCTCAAGGGAGGAAGAGCCCCAGGCTTTAACATTCTGGGCAGCTGGCTTGAGAGGGAGGCTCTGGGGAGGGTGTGAGCTGGCAGGGGAGGAGGCTGAGGTGAACAGATGGAGGGCAGGGTGGCCTGAGGGCATTTCACTGATGAGGACACCATGTCCCTCCCTGGGGGTCCTGCATCACGGTGTACCAAGAGCATGTCCTACCTATCTCTCAGCTATTGGTGCGCTTGCCTGTCCAGAAGTGTGGAGGTGTGGGCGGGACTGACATTTCCTAAGCTCCACTAAGTGCCAAGTGCAGGCAAAGCACTTTCCCAAATGTCATCTCATTTCATCTTCACACCGACCCTATGAAGCTGGGGTTATTATTGCTATTTTACAGATGAGGCAACAGAGGTTTCAGATGCAGGGAGAGTCAAGCCAGAGAGGACCGACTGGGGCAGTGGTGTCTTCTCTATCCCCAGGTGCATGTGGCCCGAGTACCCGCTGGGTCCTCTCTCTGGGATCAGCTTGACTTCTCTGTTCTAGGAAGCCTTCCCTGACTTTTCCAACCCACATGGTCTTTCTCCATATATTCCCTGAATATATAGTCCCATATAGTCCCTAAATGAGCATTACAAATGTTAGAGAAGTGGCTGCTAGGGCCACTGAGGTTGGGAGGGCTCAGGACATAGGTTCCAGGCTCCACCTGAAAATGCTGGCTTCGGGACGGTGGGTGAATTACAGTGGGTACTGTATCTGGGGAGGGATAAACAGTAGGAACCCAAACAAGAGGACAGCGGGCCCTGGAGCAAGTCAGAGGGCAGGCAAGCGGGGTGGCTCAGCTTACACTGGCCTGAGAGCTTCCCAGCACTTACTGGCTGTGACCTGTTTTGGTCACTGGGTACAGAAGCCTTGTGACATCTCTGGAGATATGTGGTGGTTCACTTCCTAGCTACATCCCGAGGCAAATTAACTTCATTGAGCTTTAGTTAACTCTAAAATGGGAAGCCTAACACGTGGGTGATAGTTTTTTTTTTGTTTTCGAGTTAAGTGAAATGACTGTGCTTAGGGGTAGAAAGCAGGACCCTCCAAGTTAGCTCCCTTCTAGCCTGTCGCAGCCACTCTGCACATCTTTGCCCTTATCTTCCCCACAGGCCTTGTCTTCAGTAGCTGGTCAGTCTGAGGTCTGACAGTCAAAGCCAGAGCCACGCATCCCGGAGAGGTGGGGAATTCTGAGACTACTTGTTGCAGGAGACTCCCTTTCCTTTGCTAATGGATTTGAGGCACCAGCAAATAAGTAATGGGCGTCACCCTAATCTGGATCAACCTGGTCTTTGGGGAGCTCAGAAGTCTCATGGTGACTCTGGCCCCTGGTCTCAGATGAGTTTCTAAGGGATTGTATGAAGAGGTCAAGCTCTTTTCTGCCTGTTAGAACACAAATGAATTCCTAACACTCCCGTCCAGTGGCCAACCCAGGAAATACTTGTGCACAGAATACAAATACCAATATGATTTTATTCAAACACAGGCAGGAACAATGACCTTCAGAGCTAGGTAAAAACAATAAGTTAAAAGCATGGTTGGAATTTCAGACAATCAGATAAAATGTTTGAAGGGGGTGATTTCCCCTTCCTCTCCTACTAATTCAACACAGCATAAAAATAATTTAGATCTATAAAATATCCTTATTCTCAAGCAAATGAACTGAAGGTGATATAGCATTTCCTCATTTATATGCACAATGCATACAATCTATACCTTCCCCCAAAATCTTTTAAGGCAGAAATGGCCCATCATAGGCAGAGAGTGAGCTCATGGACATTGGGAGGAGTTTCTCAGCCGAAAGATGCCTGCTTGGGTCCTTTCTGGAATCCATTTTGTTTCTAGTCTTTGCCTCAATATATCAGGAAGAAGCCGAAGTCTCTGAAGGTGAACAAGGGGCCTGTTTGGGACGCTCTCACTGTCTATGCTGTCTGGCTCTCGGGGTGCCCATGAACTAGCCTCGTGGTTTCAGGACTCTGACAGCCCAGAGAGGAGACCTTGCGCTCCTGCAAGCTGGACGAGGCTGGGGGCAGTGAGCAGGGGCTCCTTTCTTCAGTTTCTCAGCTGCTTTAGTCTTTCTGAGAGTACTGGGAAGAAAATATCCGTGCAATTCTGCGAGTTTCTTCTTCAGGCAGGTTGGGAGGCAGCGAGTTAGGTCTCGGGCGACAAGGCCTTTGGGACAGGGCGCTTCCAGTGCTTTCATTCTTGTCCTGGAGAGGAAGTCAACTAGGTTAGCAGTGAGGATGTGGCTTTGGTTCCTCTCATCTTCTGGTCCTTTGGCTCCCAGTGATGCAAAGCACTTTACATACCTGATCTTGTATAATCCTTACTCAACCCCATGGGTGGGTACATCATTCCCATGTTATGGATGAGGAAACTCCAGTTCAAGTGAAATAAACTCCAGGTCCCACACTCGGAATAGCAGAGCTAAGATGTGGAACCAGCTCAGACTCTTTCTAGGCCTCAGGAGGAGGGGCAGTTCCCTCAAGGATGGGTTTGAAGCCTCATCCGTTTTGTGTATGAATCTAGATGAGACAATTGTCCTCTGAGTTATGTCTATCCCATGTGTGAAAATGAGAATAAATACAACTTCTGGGAAGATGTTGGTGAATAATATACTCTGTTGGCCTTTTGAGTTCTTTTAGCTGACATGAAGCACATACTTACGGTCCTACTGTCAAACATCTCTGACTTGAGGGGACAGGTTATCACTAATTCCACCTTTAAGGTGCTTGCATTTGGGTTAGTCTCCTGTGGTCCTTGACTCCTTTATGACTCACTCATTTGCTCAATCTTAGCCTGTGCCAGTATCCTGCCCTGAAGGAGCTCAAATCTCTATAGCAGTGGTTCTCAACCTTTCTAATGCTGCAACCCTTTAATACAGTTCCTCATGTTGTGGTGACCCCAACCATAAAATTATTTTCATTGCTACTTCATAACTGTAATTTTGCTACTGTTATGAATCGTAATGTAAATATGTGTGTTTTCCAATGGTCTTAGGCTCATCGCGACCCACAGGTTGAGAACCGCTACTCTACAGGAAAGCTACCCTTGGCAGCTGGCCGAGGGCATGGCCCTGGGGAAGAGGAGGAGGCCTCTCAGGAGAGGAGAAAGTGCTAAAAGGAGATGGGGGTGGCTGACTTCACAGCATGCAGCCCCCCTGGATGGACCTCTCTTCCCGCCTTCCAACTCCAGGAGCTGTGATCTTCAATAGTTGAAGAACACTAAGAACACACTGCACACCCCTCAGGCACTGAGGAGCTTGAGACTACCTCTCTGCTGCTGATGGGAAACTGAGGTCTAGCTCTAGCTGCTTCTGGGATCCAGTAACATTTAGTGATCTTTTTCTTTATTTCCTTACCTATTTATGCAGCCTACTATGAGAGGGAGACAGAAATGGACAGAATTAATTTCTTAACTTCAGTTAGGCAGGGGAGACAGAAAGATCTACTGAAAGAATTAGAATAGCAGCCAGCATACAAGATGAGTGGAAATCAGGCATCCCCACTCTACTACTTGGGCATCAGTTTCCCACCCATGGAAAAGGGGGAGATGGGCAACCTCGAGGGTCCTTGCCAATCTGGAATTTAAAATGCCAGTGGAGTGCACACAACCTGAGTAAGCTCTCAGGTATGACAGGATTTCTTGGGAACCAAGAGTTAAGTGGTACTAGGGGCTGAACAGAGACTAGAAGATATGGCTCCATCTTTCAGGCAGGCTAGCCTAAAAGGAGACAAAGGAAACCAACCTTTTGTTAGTGTATGCATTTCTTCTTTCCATAATGCCTCAGACCAGGGAAGGCCAGTTGCCTAGCCATTGCCTGTTACCTTTTCCTTCAAGACTGAGTGGTCCTAAGGACATGAACTGAATCTATGCTTGTGATTCCAACTGGTCCAGATCCAAGATAAGAGCCTGGTAGCTGTTAGATCAGTGGTGGGATCAAGCGACTGTGACCAGAGGCTTAAATTGAGTGGGGAGGAGACTGTTTGTTGTAGCAAATACCTTATTCATTCATTGTGGAACTCATAATTGCTACTGCCTCCTATGTGCCAAGTCTTTAGAGTAAATCCTTTCAGCAGCATTTTAAGTCTTGGCATACCTTTCTCTACTCCCAAGATCCAAGACTGTTGTTTCCTGAACTATTTAGAATTCAGGAGTGACACTAAGTACCATTCCAGTCATCTAGTTGTACCGTAGATGAATCTTTTGGGTCACCAGCTTAATTTACATTTTTTTTTACTTTTCTTTCTTGATTAAGGTATTACATATATGTCCTTATTTCCCCATTCTCCCTACCCCCAACCTCCCCACTCATGCCCTCACCCCACTAGTGTATCCATTGGTTATATTTATATGCATGCATACAAGTCCTTTAGTTGATCTCTCCCTCTTACCCTTCCCCGCTCCTGCCTTCCCTCTGAGGTTTGACGGTCTGATTGATGCTTCTCTGTCTCTGGATTTTGTTCATCAGTTTATGTTGTTCATTATATTCCACAAATGAATGAGATCATGTGATATTTATCTTTCTCCAACCAACTTATTTTGCTTAGCATAATGCTTTCCAGGTCCATCCATGCTGTTGCAAATGGTAGGAGTTCCTTCCTTTTTACAGCAGCATAGTATTCCATTGTGTAGATGTACCAACATCTTTTAATCCACTAATCTGCTGATGGACACTTCGGCTATTTTCAAATCTTAGCTATTGTAAATTGTGCTGCTATGAACATAAGGGTGCATATATCCTTTTTGAGTGGTGTTTCTAGTTTCTTGGGATATATTCCTAGAAGTGGGTAAAAAAAATATGCATTCATATTCATGCATTTGCGTATTATCCTTGGGCAAGGGCCATGCTAATCTTCTCTGTATCATTCCAATTTTAGAATATGTGCTGCTGAAGAGAGCATAATTTCCATTTCTTTCTCTGCTACAGTGAAAGGAGACCAAGGAGATACCAATCCTCTCTCAAATTCTAAAACCAGGCCTCTGTGTCCTGACAGAGGGGAAACATTCTGTTTTTAAGAGGCTCTGATGGGCCTTGCTCTCCATGATTGGAAGGGCCAAGTACTTCAGTTCATGAAATGACATAAAAAGAACTTCGTTGATGATTCATCAAACCTTTCAGGAGCCTAAGATCTGTTCAACATAATCAATTCTTTTAAAAAAAAAATGTTTTAATTGACTTTGAGAGAGAGAGGAATGGGGAGGGAAAGATAGAAATACTGATGAAAGAGAAACATCATTGATCAGCTGCTTCCTGCATGCCCACTACTTGAGATTGAACCTCAACCGGGCATGTGCTTTGACCGGGAATTGAACCAGTGATCTTTTGGTTTCTGGGTTGAAGCTTAACCATTGAGCCACACAAGCTGGGCCAACATGATCAATTCTGCTTCTTCTTTTTAAATGGATTTTATTGATTTCAGAGAGGAAGGGAGAAGAAGAGAGAAATGGAAACATCAATGATGCCTCCTACTAGGGATTGAGCCTGCAACCCGGGCATGTACCCTGACCGGGAATGGAACCATGAATTTCTGGTTCATAGGTTGATGCTCAACCACTGAGCTGTTGGCCGGGCCAACCTAATCAATTCTTAAGGATAAAAGATAAACCCTGGTTCCTGTCCTCATGGGACTGCTCAGCGAGAGGGGAGACAGATATTGACCTACTCAACAATCACAGAGATGAAGCCTAGAACTTGGGAGCATGGAGAGAGGAGCAACTATTAACAGATGGAAAGGTCAGGACTCTTCACACAGAGGTGGGATCTGAGATGAGCAGGGTTTACGCAGAGCTGGGGGAGGACATGAGGTCATCCCACTGGAAGGAACAGCAGAAGCACAGGCCTGCACTTGCTGCCTGGGCCAACTGCCCTGGAGCTGAATCTAGTGGGACTGGTTCAGCCAACCTCCCAGCACCCACGCTCAGACTCAGCAACTTAGGGGGCCTTATCTGTATGGCCCAGGCCCAGGGACCAGGGCTTGGCTGTGTGTACAGGGTGAGGCAAGGGTGTGGAAAGACAGAGAACACACCTTCAGCAGCATTTGGTTTTTGTTGACTTCAATAGGGTTTAAAAAACATCTTGACTAGTAATAAGTTTTTTTTCTTCATCAGGATTGCTACCCTAAAATACACAACCTGGAGGAACTGGGCAGAGGTGAAACTAGCCCTTTTGGCAGAAGCAAGTTGTCACCGAAGCATGGGATTTGAGGAACCTGGGGAGACAGGAAGAACCCACATGGAAGCAAGATCCTCCAACTAAGGGGCTGTAGGTGACCTGGAGTCAGACAATGGGTGTCATATATGGGGTGACATTCCTGGAAGGATACTTTGAAGAGGGACTTTAAAAATCATGAAGGTGGAATCTGAATAAGGAAGGTGAGAGAGGGTGTTCCAAGTAGAAGCTCAACTTGAGCAAAAGTGTGAAGAAGGAATTTCTTTGCTGGGAAAATAGTGGGGATGAGCCTGGTTGAACTGTACATAGAGAAGATGGGAAACAAATCCAGAGAGAGGGACTGATGCTTGCCGAGGGAACTTCCTTAATGTTTGGGGAGAAACTGATCATATTCCTCTGTGGGACCTGGGATGGAGGTCTGATTACAGACCTGGGTTGAAGGACATAACTGATTTTTCCAATGGTTTGGGTAAGCATAGTAGCAGGCCAGGGGCTCTCCAAGAGCCCCCATTAAACCCACCCAGCTTTCCCATTAAATTCTTCAACTTTCAAATATGGGAACCTCCATTTTCTGAGCATCTGGATATCCAGGCCATGAAGAAGAACAGGACTTAATGCCTATTATTTGAGTCAGATGTATCTCAAAGGAGACTTTAATGCCAAAGGTAGAACTTCACTGGGGTGAAAATAAAGTGTCATAGAAGGAGTGAGATACAGTGGTGGAAGGAAAATTTGGGACTTCCTGGGCATCTCAAATCAAGAGGCTAACTCTGGCTGGCTGGGAGCTGGTTCTAGCTCTGGCTCTGGGCTTCTTACACAAGTGATTTTGAGCAAGTCACTTTCTCTCTGGGCCTTGGTTTCCCCATCTGAAATGGATCAGGAGAAGCAGATAATGCCAGAGGAAGTTCTGTAACCCAGGGACTTATCCCAGCTGTGGTTCCCTCTTTTGCCACGTCCCTGTGATGCACCTTCTCCAAGGCACTGTGATTTGGGTTCCCTCCATTCCAGTCCCCAGATGGGTCCCCCTAAAAAGGCCACAGCATGTTCCCAAGAGGGTGGTAGGTGCAGGTGCCCTCACTTACCCCTGGGACTTTCTCACAGAGGAGACAGTGGGGTGGAGTGGGAGGAACACTGATCTGTGGCCAAGCTCAACTGCTCCACTTGCTAGAGCCAAGATACTTTCTCTCTCTTGAGTGTCAGTAACGTCATTGCCAAATGGCGTTCGGTTTGGCCTTCTTACCTCAGATCTACTGTGAAGCTGAGAAATAAAATTCAGATGTGACCAAGACTCTTGCCTGTTGCAAAACACAGGTGCTAAGTTGGAGCTACAGTGGACACCAGCTGCAGCAAGTAAAAAGAAGCCTTGCTGTTCTCTGACCCTAGCAGAGAAGAACTGGGGTACTGCACCTCCCCAAGGTATGCTAGTCCAGGCCTGGCCAGGCTCTCCCCACTTCACTGAGCCCTGCCCAATTAGCCTCTGGGCCTGGCATTAGGACTGAAGTTTTGTTTTTTTTCCCAGAGCAGCTCCCCCGAGTGACAAACACTGACTCAGGAGCTGGAAGCAAAACTTTCCAGAGCTGAAAACTGTTAATAGCCTCCTGGTTCTGGCTGGCTAGGTGGGCTTGCCAACAAATCACTGCTTCAGACAAGTGAGGGCTCAGTATAGTTGCCTGCCTTGCTCAACTTTCACCCCCTTGGCTCTCTGCCTGCTCCCTGGGTGGGGGTGGCGCTCGGGCTCACAGAGTCCTCTCTGAAGGCTGGGACTAAGACTTGGTGCTAAAGAGAGCAGTAAACCTAGCAGCTGTGGCTAAGAGCAGGGGGAAGTGGGGACAGACCACAGGCCTAGCCATGAGAGGCCAATCTTAATCTGACCCACCCAGCCCAGTTGTAGCACGGCTGGGGCCCATGCTCTGAGCTCACACTTCATGCCTGCATTAGAGCTCTAATCATGTGGGTCTCACTACCTACATGCTCCCTTTGAGGAGCCTTCCCTGACAACAGGCTATTCCACAGGGCCTAGGATCACTCCCTTACTTTAGACCTGTCTCCCCATCTACCCAATGAAGAGGCCTGACTAGATCCAGACTCCTCAATCTTTTGAACCCATGCCCTGTCAGTGAGAAGGCCCAAAAGTCCAGATTCCCGAGGGTAAAGGGTTAAAGTGACATTTCTAGAACTACCAGCTCCTCCCGGTTTCTGGCCTCAGAGAAGCTTAGGCAACTTGGGCCTAGAACATACACAGCAGACCTGTGGGTCCTTTCCCTTGAGGAGCCTGTCAAATTGCATTCTAGGCCAGGCTGGGCATCAGCCAATTCTAGCTATTTCCCCTGATTTCTGTGCATCCTTGGCCAGGGAGCTCATCTCCTTCCCAAAGCTTTGTGTGGCCCTTATCAGAAACCCTCTGATCTTTAGGTATCCACTAGGAGCTCTGCAGAGGACCAGAGTCTTGGTGGCTGACAAAAATGGGCCTTCAGCTCCAGGAGGAACAGTTCAGCCATTCGGCCTGGAGCACAGGCTGAGGACAGAAGACATCAGGCTCAGGAAGTTTCCCTGATTTGACCTGGTGATTTTGTGGTGGTTGGGTTTCTTTGTCAGGAGTGTATATTTTTAATTTTAATTTTATTTTATTGATTTCAGAGAGGAAGGGAGAGGGAGAGCTAGAAACATCAATGATGAATCACTGATTGGCTGCCTCCTGCACATCCCCCACTGGGGATTGAGCCTGCAACCTGGGAACGTGCCCTGAGTGGGAATAAAACCATGACTCCTGGTTCACAGGTTGATGCTCAATTATGGAGCCACAGAAGCCAGGCTTTTATTTTATTTTTAAATGTTTTTATTGATTTCAGAGAGAGGAAAGGAGGGAGAGATAGAAATATCAATGATGAGAATCATTGATTGGCTGCCTCTTGGATATCCCTCACATGGGGTCGAGTCCATAACCCAGGCACATGCCCTGACCAGAAATGCTCAACCACTGAACAACACTGGCTGGGCGATTGTATATCAGATGTCTTTGGGTTTGGGGAAGGGACATCAAGAGACAGAAAAATTCCTTGGGCTCCTGGGAGAAAAGAAGCAGCCTTAATGCCTTAAGACTCATAGGCAGGCAGGCCATGGACTGCTGTGGCTAGGGCTCTATCACTCTTTGGTGGGGCAGCGTGTTGTTCTGGGCCTCTAACTCTGGGTGTAAGTTGTAGCTGTAAATGCTACAGCCCTGAACAATGCTTTCCATATTTCTCAGCTCCCCATTCCCAGTGCTAAGCTACTGATCATGTCTATCCTTTCGTATTTCTTTTCCTACCAGTCCATCCAATATGTAATAGCCTAAAAGAGAGAAGACATTTAAGTAAAAATGATAAAAGCTACAAGTTAACATTTGTATAGTTCTTACTATGTTGCGTGCCAAGAACTGTTCAAAGACTTTACATTATCTTATCCAGTTAATCCTAAACAAACCCTAGGAGGCAGGTATCATTGTGCCCATTTTTTAGATAAATGAAGCATAGAAAAGTTAGGTAACTTGCCCCAGTTTAAACAGCTGGTAAATGGGAAAGCTGAGCTTTAAACCTAGGCAGTCTGGATTCAGAGGCCATGCTCTTAACCACTATACAAACTGCCTGATTGGAGAGAAGAGGGAAGTATAGCCATAATTGAGACCAGAGAAATCTTGCCCTAGACTCCAGAAAGGCAGCAGCAGAGCCTTGCTTGGTAAGGCATCAGGTTTGTTCTCAGCTTCCCAGCTGGCCTGGAACACTCTGATTACTAGTAATGTCTGAAACACTGTGGTCTGGTTGAGGGGAGGTGAGAACACTAGGGTGGGAGGGGGTGGGCAACCTGCCTGGCTTTGTCTCTGACTTCCTGCCTCCTACACTCACTCTTCTGGAACAGCATTTGGTAAATCTTTGCCTGTGGTTAATCTAGAGGCATGATGTGGCAGAGCCTGGCCATCAGGAAGGCACAGAACAAGACAGGGCAATCTCATGGTAAGGAACTGTTTGTTACGTAGGCAGCCAGAGAGGCCGAGACTCAGACGACAGGTTGCTTCTTGCTCTCTGCTTCTGATCCCTATCTTAACTTGATTGTTTTGGTCCAGGCCTATCTCTGGCCTTCTCTCTAGACTATATTGTTTGTACCTCCTAGCTGCCAAATTCTGCGATTCTCTGACAGATTTTTTCTTCCAATCCACAGCCTACAAAGCCTTCCCTTCACCTTTGTTGAATTCTACTCAAGGACCCCATGTGTTGTTGTCTTCCTTTCCCTATTCTCATTTTCTTTGTTTTATTTAAGTGTTAATGTCGTTTGAGGAAGTGAATGGTTTGGAGGCCAGTGCCCTCAAAGAACTGTGCACTCCCAGAAGGCAAGCTCTGTAGCACCAGATCCAGCTCTTTAAATATTACAAGTGTTTTGTAGGAATTGGTGGACTTAGACAAAACTGGTTCCCTTGTAGAACTGTGAGCTCCCAAAGAAAGGGCCATAGCTCCTGTCTTCTGCATTTGCTATGGGACTATGTCTTCATTCATTTGCCAAAAGATGTATATTTCAAGTTTGAGGCTCAAACTACCTTCCTACTCTCTGGTTCTGGCCTTCCTGTGTTCAGGCCCAGCTCTGGCTCTCTTAATCACCAAGTGAAGTTATTGAAGGGTTCTCAGCAGAGAAGTCACATGATTTATTTAATGACTTATTTAACACTGAAGGGGCAAGGGCAGAAGTGGAGAGGCAAGTTAGTAGGCTCCTACAATAATCTAGGCAAGAGATAATGATGGGTTAGGCTAGGGTGGCAATGGAGGGGGTGATAAAAAGTGGTTGGATTTGGATATATTTTAAAGGCAGAGATGCCATAATTTCCTGGTGGATTGGCAGAGGCATTAGGAAGGATTCTAAAAGTTTGGCCTGAACAACTAAATTAGAAGGATAGATTATCTGTGCACTGAGATGGGGAAGACTGAGGAATAGGTCTGAGGAATAAAATCTTGTTGAGTTTTGGACATAAGAGATACCAATTAGATATCCAAGTGGCGAGGTTGAGGCAGTTGGACATAAGAGCCTAGAATTACAGGAGAGATCTGAGCTAAGTACTCATAAGGAGTCTTCACCATATAGAGGGAATTTAAAGTCCTGAGATCAAATGGGGTCATCTACAAAGTAAGTGTAAATAGAGAAGTCTAACAACTATGCTCTGGGTCACCCTTCTATTAACAAGTAAGGGAAATGAGGGAGAACCAGTACAGGCCAAGCAAGAGCAGCCAATGAGAGAGGAGGAGAACCAAGAGAGACTGATGTCTTAGAAACAAGGGAAGAAAGTGTTTAAAGGAGAGAGATCAACTATGTCTCTTGCTGCTGAGAGGTTAAATAAACTGGATAACTGACTCAGGAATATGAAGATCTTTTATTTTATTTTATGTTATTTTGGCAGCCTTGAAGAGGCCCTCCCACTACAGTGCTAAGGTGGGGGTAAAAGTTTGATTCCAGAGAGAGATCACATTGGCTGCAGTATGGAGAGTGAATAGTGCTGGGAAAGTGTGGATATGAGTGATTGATCAGGAATAGTCATGGTCGAGATGACTGGAACTAGATAAAGAATTCATGAGAAATGGATTCAAAAAATATTCAGGAGTTGGCATTAATAGACCTTGGTAAGAGACTGGCTGAGAACCTGGGGGATAGAGTCAGAAGAGGGGAAGATAACACCTATGCTCTGATTGAGTTTACCGAAATAAGTGCAGGCGGTAGAAGGGGTATGCAAAGGAACATGACAGGCTCATGTTTTGGATATAGTGAATTGTTTGTAACACATCAAAGAAAAGACATCTGGATACAGTTGGATCCATGTGTATCTACAGGATAGGAGAGAAGTCCAGATTGAAGATAGAGATTTGAGAATCATCAAACTATAAATAACAACTGAAAGAATTGAGGTGGTTGAGACTTTCCTAAATAAATTCCTATAAGAGCAGAAGACATAAATCTGGGAAAAACAACATGCAAATAGCTTTTATACTTTTTCCTCCCTTTTTAGGGAAGTTGATAAAACTAGTTTGCTCATAGTGACTAAGCAAACAGAGCCAGAGTAACTTTAAATAAAACCAGGAAGTTGTCCCCTAAAGATGTACTTCGTCACTGGAGGGAAGAGAAAGCTGAGGCAGCTGAACTTGAGAGATTCACAAGCAATGTGAAACCTGCTAAACCTGCCATCCTTCTCTCTTCTTTTTATTTTTTAAATATATTTTTATTCATTTCAGAGAGGAAGGGAGAGAGATAGAAACATAAATGATGAGAAAGAATCATTGATTAGCTGCCTCCTGCACGACCCCTACTGGGGATCGAGCCCATAACCAGGCATGTGTCCTGACCTGGAATCAAACCATGATATCCTGGTTCATAGGTTGATGCTCAACCACAGAGCCATGCCAGCAGGGCTCCTTCCTTTCCTTCTTCTTCTTTTTTTTTTTTAAAAAAATATATTTTACTGATTTTTTACAGAAAGGAAGGGAGAGGGATAGAGAGACAGAAACACAGATGGGAGAGAGACATTTTACTGATTTTTTACAGAGAGGAAGGGAGAGGGATAGAGAGAAACACAGATGGGAGAGAGACATTAATCAGCTGCCTCCTCCACGCCCTCCACTGGGGATGTGCTCACAACCAAGATACATGCACCTGACCGGAATCGAACCTGGATCAGTCCACAGGCTGACGCTCTATCTACTGAGCCAAACTGGCTTTGGCCTTCCTTTCCTTCTTGAAGAGGCAACATTTATAAGGTGAAACTGTCAGGAGAAAATCGAGCCAACCTGTGTGGCACGTGGTATTCTACAGGACAACCACCCTGTGAAGCCTGATAATCCCATCTGGCAGATAAGAAAACAGACTCAGGAAGACCAGACGACTTGACTAAGGTCACAAAAAAGACCTGTATCCACCATACAAGGAGTAGGGAGGGGAAAAAGTCTGCTCCACAAATTCTTGAAGTAGAAATAGTCTGGAGCAGCGGTCGTCAACCTCATGGACCTCACAGACCACCAGTGGTCCGTGGACCACCAGATGTTGACCGCTGGTCTGGATAATTTCAAGGTGGAGTTTCAATCTAAGGATTAAGCCCTCCCTTAGATCTTATGGTGAAGCCAGAGCAATTGAGCCAGCACTTACAACCTCTTTTTTTTGAGGATGGATCACTTGCCCTGGCCCTGAAGCAGGTCAGCTACAACACAGCCAGCCCAAGACACTGGCTGAGAAGAGCCCAGCAGCCTCTCAAATCCTATTCTTCTGCCTTCAGGCCACAGCTGGCCTTAGGAGACAGAATAGATGGAATCCTCAAATGGGGGTACAGGATAGGGCTCCTGTCCTCCCCTCCTTATTTCTCACTTTGAGCTGTTGATAGTGCCTATTTTCACTCCCTCTCCTGCATCTTCCCCTTCTCCCTTTCTCTACTGGATCATTGCATTAGCATACAGAAAGTTCTAGCTGGTCCCATATTTAAAACACAAAAACAAAACACCTCCCCTTGAAATCACTGCTACTACAGTCCCTATGCTGTTTCTCTGCTCCATATGTACAGCCAAATTTATGGGAGGAGTTGGTATCTCAATTTTGCCAACCTTCAATCATTTTTAAGCTTTTAATTAATAAGATTTTGTGATTTTATCATGTAATGCATCAAAAAAATCTATGTAACACATGTAAATTATGAACATAATAAAAATTAACATCTGTAAATCCACAAAAACAAACCTAAGAATGAAAACATTATTAATAATGTTGACCTATGTGCTCCCCTTCCTTGCCTCTCTCTCCACAAGTATGAACATTGTAGTTAAACTGCTGAAAACCATAGAGAAAAATCTTAGCAGCCAGAGATGAAGGTCACATTACATTTAACAATAAGAATGATGGTTGCTTCTCATTGGAAACTGGAAATCAGTAGTATAGACAGTTCTAAATTCTAAAAGAAACAAAATTCAAGTTGTTCTACATCCACTGGGGGAAAAAGCCTTTAAAAAATGAAGGCAAAATAAAGATATTTTCAGACAACTGAAACTGAGAGCATCCAGTTTTCAGTAGATCTGTACTACATAAAATTCTAAAGGAATTTCCTTTACAATGTATGAATTCCCTTCATACTGAAGAGAAGGCCCTAGACTGCAATCAGGATGTGAAGAATGATAGAAACACAATAAATAAGTATGGGGTAAATATAAAATACTGTTTTATGTCTTAAAATTTTCAGAGTAAGTCCACTTTTAAGTCCTTCTGAGATCCCAAGCTGAGATGATTATGGTGCCCTTGCCCAAAAAGACTTAATTCACAATTAAGTCTAAAATAAGTCATACACATAAAGAAGGTAATGAGTTCTGATTTATCCCCTGGTAACTATTTCAATGTTTTTTAAAAAATATATGTAGTTCTTAAAATTTCTCCCCTCCCCCTAATCTCTTAATTTTTGGTGCCTTTACTTGTTGTGCCTTAAATACATACTTGATTCCTAGGTTAGTTAGCATTGGCTGTCATCTAGCCAAGAGCATGACTCAGAAAATGAAGTAACAAATGCATCAAATAGTGAGAGAGGCCATGATCAGTGAGGATGACCAACCTCCTGAGATTTCCTGAATTGTGGGACTTCAGTGCTGAAAATGGGGCAGTTTTGGGTGTGACTGTGATGACTGGTTATCCTAACAAGGACCCCAAAATGAGATCTTGGGGAGAGAGCTGACCCTGAGATCAGCAGACAAATAATATTTTGTGAGCAAGAAAGAGACTGGAGCACTAGCTGGTTTGCCTGTGGACTGAAGGGTTGCAGATTCAATTCTGATCAGTTGCAGGCTCGATCCCTGGCCCCACTAGGGATGCGTGCAGGAGGCAACCAGTCAAGTGTCTCTCTCATATCGATTTTTCTCTCTCCCTCTCCCTTTCTCTCTCTCTCTCTCTCTCTCTCTCTCTCTCCTCTCCCCTTCCATTCTCTTTGAAAAATCAATGGAATAAATATCCTTGAGTGACAACAACAAAAGCTAACCTTAACTGAAGTGAAAATTCTTTCTCTCTCTCCCATATTTTTATCGTAAGTTTCATAGATCTAAGACAGTATGTCCCCTTGGGAGTTGGCATATTATGAAGGCGGAAACACAAGGGTAGGAACATAAGTTCTGCTTGGCAGGTGAAGCATAACAGCTCGAAGTGGCTCACAGACCTCCCTTCTTAAGGGGCATGACTCACACTTCACCCATTTGGCTGATAGGGGGAGAGGGAAAGGAAACAAACAGTGTCTGCTTCTTTCCTCTAGGGTAATTCTTGCTATCGGGTAAGAACTTTATTAGTATGGTGTTATTTATAAGGAACCTGAGACTCGAAAACTTAGCTACTGCATAGCAGATTAAGTATTTCACTCCCTGGATGTTTTGCTCACAAGCTTATGCTTGTTGCTTGGACGTAATCCCATGACCCTCAAGTAAATGCTGATGCGTATGTATGAGACATGCAAGGAAGATGTAGAGAGGAAGATGTAAAGAGATGAGCTGGTGACCACAACCAGACTAGGAATAAAGGCCACAAAAATGCAGAGTTCCTGGATGGGAACTGTTCCTCCGAGAGAGGATGTACAAATTTGATAAAAATTGAGATGTGTGAGAACTTAGGTTGATGGAAAGAGAGAGAAGGAAAACCAGTAAAAGGACCAGACATCTAATAGCTTTTCTTTAGAACTATACCCTCAGGTTCTTAGGATACTTCTGCACTGACCTCATCTGTCATCAAAGTAGGCTCTGGAAAAGCATAAAAAATGTTTAAATGTTAATTGCAAAATGAAGTATACTTAAAAGGCAAATTGGCTAGAAAATATACCATAAGACAAGTGTCACGATTTTAAAGTGGTGTAATAAAAAGCAGAGTTTGGAGTCATATATTTAGGATGACTTACTAATTGGGAGACCCTGAGAAAGTGACTGAATCTTTATGTGACTCTATAACAGAAATAATAATACCTGTAGGCTGGCATGGGAAGCTCTGAGCCTCAGTTTTCTAATTTTTTTTAATGGGAATAATAACAGTACCCACCCTCATTGGATCATTGGAAGAGTTTACATATGTAGAATACTGTTTGGTGCATAGTAATCATTAAATAGGGGTTAGTTATTAAAATAAACAAGTAGTGTATGTATTATTCTCTGAAATTATCTTTCTTTTCTTTTCAAGTTTCATGAGGCAGGTGCTTTGTGTCTAGTTTACCCCATCATTGAGAATAGTGCCTGGCACACAGTTGTACTTCATAGCACCTTTCTGCACAACATCACTGCAATTACTCTTTCAAGGTCACCAATGACCATTGTGCTGTCAAATCTGAAAGACAACTCATTCTCCACTCAGCACCTTGGAAGAATCCTTTATCATTGAATTAGCTCTTACTCTTCTGCTTAACACACTTAGATGGATAGCCTTGCTTTTAAAATAAAATCAGAAGTCTTTTCCATGATTTATATGTCCTTTATGATCTGGCCCTTCCAGTGCCACCAGCTCTGGGTCAGTTCCTAGATCATGCTGAGCACTTTCAGCCTGAGGGCCTTTGCATTTGTTGTGTTCTCTGCCTGGTATTCGCTCTCCAAGTTGCTTACATAGCTCCTCCTCCGTGTAGTACAGTAAGTAGTTAGGAACAGATATTTTGAAATCAAACTTACTGATTTCCAGTTCAGGTTCTACCTCTTACTACCTATGTGAGGCAAGTTACTCAACCTCTGTGTACCTCAATTTTCTCACCTTAAAGAAGGGGAAAAAAATTATGTCTCTCCTTACGTTGCTGAAGTATGTCAGTTAATATAAAGTGATTGGAACTGTGCCTGGTACCAGACAGGCACCACACTGATCATCTTTCAGCTGAAATATGAACTCTTCAGAGACTCTATTTTTATTCAGAGCACCCAGTACTCATCAAAATCTGTAAATATTTTATTTTTGTTTACTCTTTGTGCTCCGTGAAGACTGGGAATTTGTCTTATTTACTATTTTATGCTCAGCACGGAGCACAATGCTTGATAATAAGTATATATTGAATGATTATAAAAGTAGTTATTTTTCTTGCCACCCTCAAGGAAGGTCAGGTGCTGTGCAAAGGTGGAAAAAACAAAAACTGGGATTTGTACCAGTGTTCCAACCACCTAACTCAGCTGAGTGGTGAACAGTTATGTGGTGTTCCATAAACAAATAGGTATGCCACTGGTATTCTCTTCATCCAGGTCTTACTCATTGTCTGGTCTAAGGTTGCACCTCCTGTAGGAAGCTTCTTCTGCACACACCCACCATGGCTTACCTGGGACTCCCAAAGCACTAGGTATGCATTTCTTAGCTGAGTCCTGCTTTTATGCTTCTGCACTGTTTCCTTTATATCATCTTAGCTGATGATGTCCTGCCCTTAACACTTTTGCTCTTCACTTTCCTGAGCTCCTTGCCAATGTCGGGCCCACAGAATATGCTCAGTAGAAGCTTGGAGAGTGACTCCCGTCAACTGCCTTTTCAGGAAGGTGGTCCAGGGTAGCTCTGCATTGTGTACATTTTCATGGATGAGATGATGACTCTATAAGAGAGAAAGTTCTCTTACCTGATCTATTGTGGCTGGTGGTGGCAAAGCTGTAGAGAATGAGAGCATCCGCAGAGAGGCCTCCAATTGCTGGGGAGGCAAAAAAAAATTGGGCACCACAATGGGCTCTGGGCTATTATGGTAGTTAAGGGACACATACACTTAGAAATCTTCCCACCTGTCAGACCAGAAAAGTCACTGGTCTTAATTATCCTTTCATCCCCCCTTACACCCTCCCCCAAACCTATTCCTGTCCATGAATCCTCTGCTCATGGTTCGCTCTGCCTGGAAGGCCCTCCCCACTCCTAACAAATCATAGTCTATGCTTTCTTTATGGGCCAGTTTAAGTCCCCCCTCCTCTGAGAAGCTTTCTCCTGATCTTAGCCCACAGTGATTTCTCCTTCTAGAGCAGAGTTTACAAAACAGAATGTTTGATGATTTAGTGATATGAATCTCCATGTGTTTTTCTCAAAATCCCCCCAAACTTCTCCAAGGCAATGATGGCAAAGTTTCCATCAGTGACCTCATTACTTCCCCATAGTGCCACATGAGGCTGGTAGGTAGCAAGCATTAATGATACTTGTTGAGGGCCTGCTGGCCAAAACTGAGCTGTTAGAAGTTAGTCAGACAAGGTGGTTCCAAGGGGCAGTCTTATAGACTGGAAGATGCCTAGTAAATCTAATATTGACAGAAGTCACTGATGGAGCAGGTTCTCTGCTTATATGGTTCTCTTCTGCTTATACACAGAAATGAGGGTTCTGACTAAGTGGGCACAGGTGGATGTAAGTAAGCCTTTTTAAGGCAGATATTGGATCTTGTACTTCTCCTTTGTATACCCTGCAAGCATCCAGCATTTGAGAATTTGTTCAAAGCACTTACTCAGTTGGGAGGGAAGGGATTGGGTCATTTTGAAGTTTAATTTTTATTTCTGCTCAATAAGCTAAGTTTGGTTCTGTTTCAAATAGGTTTATCAATGTTTTTCCATGCTGGACTTTGAACTCCAAGAGGGCATAGATGATCTCTTTCATAGCCACATTCCTGCTACCTGGCATACTACCTGGAACACAGTTAAGTGTTCAATAAATATCACCCAAATAAATGAAATGCAGCGTTTCCTGCTTTGGTTCAAATCCCTGACTCTTCTTCAGAGGCCCTGGTGAGGCAGGGCTTATGCTGTTGCTGCTCTGACTGCTGGGGACTCTGCTGGACAGTCAGCTGATGGTATGAGGGAGGAACAGCTTTGCTGTGAGGTCTCAGGAATGTGTCTGGAAACAAGAAGTTCCTTCCTTCTCCCATCACCTCCTGCCTAAGGGTCCTGCTCCATCAGTGACTTCTGTCAATATTAGATAATTAACTTCAGGAAAGTTCACTTTTATGCCTGTTTCTTCATCAGTAAAATGGATATACTAATAGTACCTTTTGTTTTGAGAATTAAGAGTTTATACATGCAAAGTGCTGAGAACGGTGCCTGACA
>PVJN01038911.1:0-20079 GCA_004026805.1 Lasiurus borealis
ACTGCCCTTCCCTGCAGGCCTAGTCACCACTAACTGCTCTCCCCTTCAGGCCAGATTGCCCCCAACTGCCCACCCCTGCAAGTGTGGCCACCCCTAACTGTCCTCTCCAATAGGCCTGGTCATCCCCTTGCAGGCCCTGTCATTCCTAAATTCCTTCCCTTGCCAGCCTGGTGGCCCCCAACAGCCCTACCCTGCCGTCCATCTTTGGTGGCCATTTTGTGTCCACATAGGGGCAGCCATCTTTGAACACATATGTGTTGGAATGATGGTCAATTTGCATGTTACTTATTTATTATATAGGATATAATACTATGACTCCAAAGTTTATTTCACTCCTGGAGAGTCCTGCAATTTGGGAAAGTTAATAAGAAAGCATTGTTAAGTCAAAAGTAAAACAACATGCCAATAATCTGAGCTCTAAACAGTCATGATTCTCTTACCTTCTCCTTTAATAAAGCACAGATATTATATTTTTTAATTTTTTATTGATGTATTACATGTATATATATCTTCCCATTGCCCTGCCCACTCCAAGGCATACCTTAAACGTCCAGTATCTTGTGTTCATTGGTTATGCTTATATGCTTGCATACAAGTTCTTTGGTTGATCTATCTACCCCACTTCTCCCTAAACTTCCAACTGTAGTTTGACAATCTGTTTGATGTTTTACTGCCTCTGTATCTATCATTTTGTTCATAAGTTTACAATGTTATTTATTATCCATAAATGAGTGAAATCATGTGGTATTTTTTTTTTCATTGATTGGCTTATTTCACTTAGCATAATGCTCTCCAGTTCCATCCAGTTTGCTGCAAATGGTAAGGATTCTTTCTTTTTTTATGGCAGCATAGTATTCCATTGTGTAGATCTACCATAGTTTTCTGATCCACTCACATGCTGATGGGCACCTAAGCTATTTTCAAATAGTAGTTATTGTAAATTGTGCTGCTATGAATATAGGGGTGCATAAATCCTTTCTGATTGGTGTTTCTAGTTTCTTAGGATATATTCCTAGGAGAAGGGTTACTGGGTCAAATGGGAGTTCCATTTTTAGTTTTTTAAGGAAATTATATACTGTTCTCCACAGTGGCTACATCAGTCTGCATTCCCACCAGCAGTGCATGAGGGTTCCTTTTTCTCCGCATCCTCGCCAACACTTGTCGTTTGTTAATTTGTTGATTGCCATTCGAACAGGTGCAAGATGATTGGTTGATGGTTTCTGGTCTGTGCAAAAGCTTTTTATTTTGATGTAGTCCCATTTGTTTATTTTCTCTTTAGCTTCTATTGCCCTAGGAGCAGCATCAGAGAAGATCCTTCAGCATATGTCTGATATTGTGCTGCCTGTGGATTCCTCTAATATTTTTATGGTTTCCCATCTTACGTTTAAATCATGTATCCATTTGGAGGTGTTTTTTTTTTTTTTTGGTATGGTGCAAGTTGGTGGTCTAGTTTCATTTTTTTTTTGCACATATATGTCCAATTTTCCCAACACCATTTATTGAAGAGACTGTCATGACTCCATTGTATGTTCATGCCTCTATTGTCAAATATTAATTGAGCATAGTGGTTTGGGTACATATCTGGGTTTTGTATTCTATTCCATTGGTCTATATGTCTGTTCTTGTGCCAGTACCAGGCTGTTTTTTTAAGAACAGTGTCTTTGTAATACAGTTTGAAATCTGGTATTGAGATCCCACCTACTTTATTCTTCTTTCTCAGGAATTCTGTGGCTATTTTTGTTGTTGTTGTTTGTTTAATTCTAGATGAATCTTTGTAGAGGTCTTTCTAGGTCTGTGCAATATGTCATTGGTATTTTAATGGGGAGTGTGTTGAATCTATAGATTGCTTTGGGTAGTAGGGACATTTTAATGATGTTGATTCTCCCAATCCGTGAGCATGGTATGTTCTTCCATCTGTTTATGTCTTCCTCTATCTCTTATTTTCAGTGTCCGGTAGCTTTCTGTGTATAGGTCTTTTACCTCCTTAGTTAAGTTTATTCCTAGGTATCTTAATTGTTTTGGTGGGATGGTAAATGGGATTGCTTTATCAGTCTCTTTTCTTTAAGTTCACTATTAGTGTATAGAAATGCCATAGATTTCTTGGCCTTAATTTTGTATCCTGCTATATTGCTGAATTCAATTATTAAGTCTAGTAGTGTTTGGATGGAGTCTTTCGGGTTTTTTATGTACAGTATCATGTCATCTGCAAATAAGGACAGCTTTACTTCTTCTTTTCTAATTTGGATGCCTTTTATTTTTTCTTCTATTCTAATTGGAATGGCTAATATTTCCAGTACTATGTCGAACAGGAGTGGTGAGAGTGGGCATCCATGTCTTGTTCTTGTTTTTAGGGAAAATGATTTCAGTTTTTTCCATGGAGTATGATGCTAGATGTGGGTTTATCATATATGGATTTTATGATGGTGAGGTATGATCCTTCCATTCCCACCTTGATGAGAGTTTTTATCAAGAAAGGGTGTTGGATTTTGTTAAATGCTTTTTCTGCATCAGTTGATATGACTATGTGATTTTTATCTCTCAATTTTTTTATGTGATGTATCATGTTTATTAATTTGCAGATATTGTACCATCCTTGCATTTCTGGGATAAACCCTAGGATTGGTGTATGGTCATGGTGTATGATCTTTTTGATGTACTGTTGGATACAATTTGCTAGAATTTTGTTGAGGATTTTGGCATCTATGTTCATGAGGGATATTGGCCTGTAATTATCTTTCATTGTGTTGTCTTTATCGGGTTTTGATATTAGGGTGATGCTGGATTCATAGAAGGTGCTTGGAAGTGTTCCTTCTTCATGAATTTCTTGGAATAGTATGAGAAGGATAGGTTTTAATTCTCCCTTGAATGATTGGTAGAACTCTCATGTGTAGCCATCTGGCCCTGAACTGTTTGTTGGAAGCTTTTTGATGACTGCTTCAATTTCGTCCATCATTATTGACCTGTTGAAATGTTTAGATTCTTCCTTTTTGAGTTTTGGAAGGTTATATTTTTTTCTAAGAATATGTCTATTTCCTCCAGGTTGTCTAGTTTGTTGGAATAGATTTGTTCATAGCACTTTTTAGCAATCCTTTGTATTTTTGTGGGGTCTGGTGTTAGTTCTCCTCTCTAATTTCTGATTTGGTTTATTTGGATTCTCTTTCTTTGCTTCTTGGTGAGCCTGGCTAGAGCTACATCAATCTTCTTTATCCTTTCAAAAGAAGCAGCTCTTGATTTTGTTGCTCTTTTGTATTGTTTCTTTGGTCTCTATGCCATTTTTCTCTGCTCTGATCTTTACTATTTCATTCCTTTGGCTTACACTGTGCTTTTCTTGCTCTCTTTCTAATTCTTTGAGTTTTAGGATTAGGTAATTTATTACCATTGTTTCTTTCTTTCTTTTTTTTTTTGCAGTAGGCTTGTAGAGCTATTAATTTCCCTCTCAAGACTGCTTTCAGACTGCTCGTAGATTTTGGATTGTTGTGTTATCACTGTCATTTGTGGCCATGATGTTATTATTTCTTTCTTGATCCCTCTGGTTACCCAGTCATTATTTAATATCATTCTGTTTAATTTCCATGTGTTTGATTTCTTTGGATTATTTTTATGGTAGCTGATTTCCAATTTTATGCCACTGTGACCTGAGAAAATACTTGATATGATTTCTATCTTCATGAATTTGAAGAGACCTTGCCTATGACCCAACATATGGTCTATGTTTAAAAATGATGCATGTGAACTTGAGAAGAATGTATATTCTGAGACTTTGAGGTGAAATTTTTGGAAGATGTCAATTAATTCCATCTAGTTCAGTGAGTCCTTTAGGATTGATGTTTCTTTGCTGATTTTTTTTATTTAGAGGATTTGTCCAATGGTGATAGTGGGGTATTAAAGTCTCCTACTATTATTGTATTCTTGTCAATTTCTCCCTTGATATCCTCCAGGAGATTTTTTATGTATTTAGGTGCTCCTGCATTGGGTGTGTATATGTTTACCAGAGTTATTTCTTCTTCTTGGATTTTTCTCTTTAGTATTATGAAGTGGCCTTCCTTATCTCTTGGTATGTACGTCACTTTGAGATCTAATTTTTCAGATAGTAGTATTGCTACCCCAACTTTGTTTTCATTTCCATTTGCCTGAAAAATTGTCTTCCATCCCTTCACTCTCAGTCTCTGTGCATCTCTTTTCCTGAGGTGGGTTTCTTGTAGACAGCAGATATATGGGCCATGTTTTCTTACCGAATCCATTACCCTTTGTCTTTTGATTGAAGCATTTAATCCATTTACATTTAAAGTTATTATTGATAGGTATTTATTTGTCATCATTTTTATTCTTTACCCCTGTGTTCCTTCTTCACTTCCTGTTTTTTTTGTTTTGTTTTGTTTTGTTTTGTTGTTGTTGTTACAGCAGACCCTTTAGCATTTCTTGCATTGCTGGTTTGGTGGTAATAATTTCCCTTATTCCTTTTTTGTTTGTGAGGCTCTTGATTTCACTTTCAATTTTGATTAAAAAGCTTGCTGGGTACAGTATTCTTGGATTCAAACCCTTCCTTTGCATGACTTTGTATATTTCATTTCATTCCCTTCTGGCCTGATTAGTTTTTGTTGAGAAATAATTTGCTAGTCTAATGGGTGTTCCTTTGTAGGTAACTTTCTGACTCTCTCTTTCCACTTTTAAGATTTTTACTTTGTTGTTAGTGTTTGTCAATTTAATTATAATGTGCCTCAGTGTCAGTCTTTTGGGGTTCATTTTGCTCGGGACTCAGTGAGCTTCTTGGATTTGTGTGGGTTTATTCTTCCCTTTATTAAGGAAGTTTTCTGCCAATAATTTCTTCAGACAAATTTTCTATTCCTTTCTCAGTTTCCTCTCTTTCTGGGACTCCTATTATGTGGGTGTTGTTTTGTCTGGTTATCTTAAATTTCCCTTAGGCTCTCCTCCTGCTTTTTAGTGTGTTTTTCTAGAAGCTGCTATACCTGAGTATTTTTTCCTACATTGTCTTCTAGTTCACAGATGTGGTATTCTGCTCCCTCTAGTCTACTTTTGATGCCTTCTATTGAGTTATTTACACCAGCGATCTCATTCACTTCTTCTTGATTCTTCCTCATTTCCTCTTGGTTCTTATGCAGCATATTGTCGAATTTGTCTTCCATTCTTTTCAGCCACCTTATGACCATTTCTCTGAATTCTTTCTCTGCCAGATTGCTTGCCTACATTTCATTTACTTCCTTATTTGGTGATGCCTGCTTTTCTTTCCTATGTGGGCTGTTTCTTTGTCTCCCCATGGTCTCTCTTCTCCGAGTGTCTGGTAATGTAGTTTTCTCTCTCCTGCGTTGATTTAAAGGCACAAAATACAACAAAACCAGGTACAACCTACAAAGCACTGAACAGAAATGTGTTCATGATATTAATAAGCAGAAATAAGGTGCAGTCTCCCTTCCCCACTCCTGTCCAAGCAGCTGGCACACTTTAATAACACCCAGGCTGTCCTTCTGCCTCATATCAAAATGGGTTGTTTTCTAGAAATCCCCTTTGTTACTAGGACTGAAGACTCCCTTCCAGATTCATGTATCAAACATCCCCCAACAGCCATGGATTTCTCTAGGTGCATATTTCCCTGGGTCCAGCTCCCATAGTCTGCACCTTTCTGTTCTGTGGGACCAGAGACCTTACCTTATCCCAAGCTAAATCTGACCTTTCCATGTGTAGCATAGAGCTCCTCTGAATCTGAGTGTTTGCACCAATTGGGGACCTGTGTTCTGGGGCTCATAACTGTTTGGTGGGTGCCACAGCTTTTGCTTTTCAGGCTTCTGATAACATCCACTTTCCCCTTCAAAATGGCATGTTCTCCATGTCCTCGATGGTTGCTCCAGGAGAAAAAACCCTGAGGCAGTGGAGCTGCCTGGTCAGGTGAGCCCTGTCCAGCAGTCCCCTACCTTCTCCTGGAGGATAACTGTATCTTAACTCGCCAACAAACACTCCCAGTGCGACCCTCAGCTGTTCTCTCTGCTCAGCAACAAGGCTCTGGACATGTACCTCTATTCTGCAACCATTTTTTCTCTCAGATGTTACAGTTTGTAACAAACTGTGGTAATTTATTTGAGAATAAACAACTGGCCATTTCACTGAAACAAATTTACCTGCTTTTGATTAGTAATGCTTAGCATTTTAAGAGCATGGAAGGAAACATGGGAAGAAGCAATCATACAATCATTATTACTTCATGGACATAACAAGTGAAATTACTTAAATTAAGGTTTATAGCTAAGTCCATTCTCACACCTCCTAATAGATTTTATACTGAGGTCCTTCAACCCAGCTCAGGAAGTAACCTGGTGTTTTGTAAAGCATTAACTTATAAAAGCGCGAAAATCCACAGGAGATGCTTGATGGTTGGTGAATTATTGAAACAAAATATAGAAAGAAAAAATAGGGTTATTTTAGCATCAGTTCTTAAAAGAGTACAAATGTTGTTGCAGTTTGACTTTTAGTACAATGAATAAAAATAAGATAACAATATCTGAGTTATTATTCCTATGGCAGAAAGCTGGCAGAAAAGGATAAAGAAAAACTGGTAGCAGGAACAAAATTAGGTTCTCCAAATAACATGAGATAAAATGGAATTAGTTAATCCTAACTCCATTTTTGGAATCACCTGAAGAGTTGCTAATAATGCCTGGACATGTATACAGACAAATAAATGCATATATCCAACGTTAGCCATGGGCATGTGCAGTCACAGTTGAGAATCATTAACTTAAATGATCATAATGCTTTTTTTCTATTATATACTTCTGATAGGAAAATACTAAATTAATTGTTTAAAATATTTTTCTCTAACAAAGAGGATTTGCAAACTTTAAGAATATTTACTTAGCCGAGACCGGCTTGGCTCAGTGGATAGAGCGTCGGCTTGCAGACTGAAAGGTCCCAGGTTCGATTCCAGTTTGGGGCATGTATCTTGGTTGCGGGCACATCTCCAGTGTGGGGCGTGCAGGAGGCAGCTGATCGATGTCTCTCTCTCATCGATGTTTCTGACTTTCTATCTCTCTCCCTTCCTCTCTGTAAAAAATCAATAAAATATATTAAAAAAAGAATATTTACTTAATAGAGCAATACTATGCTAAAATATATTTAACATATGATCAACTTTCCTGGCACATGATATAAACTCAGTGAATGTTCTTTTCATTTTTATTTTTCAGTAAGTCTTTTTATATAGAGATACACACATACACAAACACATATACATAGTAGTGACATGACACTAAATAAGTATGACTTGTTTTTTTCATGGAAACATGTCATTTTATTATTATTTGAATGACAACCAATTATTTTCCCAAAATTTTTTTTGGATTTTCAGTTTTCACAATCTTTTCAAAGCCTTTCTTATTTGCAGTTATAAAAAGAGTAAGACATCCATAGGGGGATATTTTTGGTTGCAAGTAACAAAAAAAAACTTAACAAAGAAAACACTTATTGATCAATATTCTGAAAACTACAAAGGTATTAATGTTGTACATTGGTAAGGATAGATGCAAGTTAGACTTTATTCAGCATAGTAATGTCACTAAAAGCAAATGTATTTTTGTGTATTCACTCCTATGCCTGTGACTAGTTCCCCTAGCTCTTTCAAGAGGGTGTCCTCAGAGTTGATAATAGAGAGGATCTCTAAAAAACAACCCATTTTGATCTGATGCAAAAGGACAGCCTGGGAGTTTTTAAAGTGTGCCAGCTGCTTGGACAAGAGGGGGAAAAGGAGACTAGCAGACTTGTGTGTATCTCAGGAGTGCATATATATGCACTTTTCCTCTTCAGATCCTTGTTTCTGATTGCTAAGCCCAATACATAGGATCACCTAGTTGGGGACACACTGGGAGAATGAAGGGGAAAGTTGTTTTTTCTGGAACCTGGGTATGGAAGCGGGGAGTGACCACTGGAGAACCAGCTCTGGGGCAGCCCACTACCACAAACCTGTATTGAGTGCCCCCAGGGAAAGCAGGATCTAAGCACAGTCTATAGAGGACCTTTAGTCTCAGAGGTCATTCCAGAAACACTGCCACCCAGGAGCTGACTCACAAATTGACTTTTGTGTAATCACAAATAAAGCAATAAAGACATTAAGACACACTGCCTGCTTAAAAATCAGGACTGGCTTTGAACACTGAGCACCAGTGGAATGCAGGAAACTACAATAATGTCCTTACTGGGAAACAGGCACGCCAAACAGAACAATAGAGAAAGAGAATGACTTTTACTACTGCACATTTTATTTTTTAAATTTTAATTTTTTTCATCTTTTATTAAGAAACAATTTTTCTTCTTTTTTTCTCACTTTATTTTACATTTTTAATTATTACATTTTTATTTTCAAACAGTATTATTACTACTACTATTTTACCTTTTTTGGAAAAAAATGTCATTTTATTTTCTCTTTATTTAACTTTGGGATTAGAGTTCTACATTTTTTTCTAATCTTTTCCTTATCATCATTTTACTATATCTCAACTCTACTGTTATGCCATCACTCTCTTCCTAACTTTTCCCCTTTGTTGTCCTATTTCTCTTAAACTTTTCCTACTCTAGATTTCCCCTATTCTTTGTTTTCACTCCATTAAAATTTGACCCTACTTATATATGTAATTTCCAATCCTCTGCTTCAAGACCATACACACCTCTCTCTCCTCTGTCTTCACTATCCAAAAAATTATTTTTCTCTCTGGGCTTTTGTTGTTGTTTGTTTGAATGTTGATTTTTTTTCCATTTTTTGTGACATTGTTTTGCTTATTCTTTTGATTATTTTTGTTTGTTTTTTGTTTATGTTTTCCCTCGCTTTGTTTGATATTAGTTGTTGTTTGTAGTTTATATTAATTTCCAGGTACTTGTTGCTGGCATTTGTTGGGATTAGTGGCTGTTCTATTGAATTTTTTTCCCATATACATAGTTTGCTCCCTTTCTCTTTAATATTTTCTTTTTTCTCTCTTACATTTCTTCCTCTCTTCTCCAAATTTCTTTCTTTTTTTTTTTTTTTAAGGCTAATTTCATTATTTATTTATTTATTTTTGGTATTTTTACTTTTTATTTTTATTTTTTAAATTAAATCCTTATTATTCAGATTATAACATTTGTTTCTCTTTTTCCCCCTTCATAGCTCCCCTCCACCCAGCTCCTACCTCTCCCTCTACCCTTACCTCCCTCCTGTTGACCTCATCCACAGGTGTATGATTTTTGTCCAGTCTCTCCTTGTACACACCTCAACCCTTTCCTCCTGAGAATTATGAGGCCACTCCCTTTCTTTGCTCCTGATTCTATTGTATTCACCAGTTTATTCTGTTAATCAAATTTTAATTCACTTAATTTGTAGATTCACTTGGTCATAGATATGTATTTGTTGTTCATAATTTTTTTCCTTTTTCCTTTTTCTTCTTCCTCTTCTTAATGAGTACCTTTCAGCATTTCATATAATACTGGTTTGGAGTTGATGAACTACTTTAGCTTTTTCTTATCTGTGAAGCTCTTTATCTGCCCTTCAATTCTGAATGATAGCTTTGCTGGATAGAGTATTCTTGGTTGTAGGTTCTTGCTGTTCAACACGTTGAATATTTCTTGCCATTCCTGTCTGGCCTGCATCATTTCTGTTGAGAAATCAGCTGACAGTCATATGGGTGCTCCCTTCTAGGTGATTAACTGTTTTTCTCTTGCTGCTTTTAATATTCTCCCTTTGTCTTTTGTTCTTGGTATTTTAATTATGATGTGTCTTGGTGTAGTCCTTTTTGGATTCCTTTTATATGGGGTTCTGTGTGCTTCCTGGACTTGTAAGTCTATTTCTTTCACCAGATGTGGGAAGTTTTCAGTCATTATTTCTTTAAATAGGTTTTCGGTATTTTGCTCTCTCTCTTCTTCTGGCACCCCCACAATTCTGATGTTGGTACGCTTGAAGCTGTCCCAGAGGCTTCTTACATTATCTTCACATTTTTAAATTCTTTTCTCTTCTTACTTTTCCAGTTGAGTGTTTTCTGATTCTTTATATTTCAAATTTTTGACTTGATTCTTGCCCTCCTCTAGTCTGCTGTTAAGTCTCTGCGTAATATTTTTTATTTCAGTCAATGTATGTTTAATTTCTAGTTGGTTCCTTTGCATCTCTAGTTGGATCTTTTCCATCTCTAGTTGGTTATTTTTCATCTCTAGTTGTTCCTTTTTCATCTCTCGATGGTCCTTTTTCATCTCCTTTTGGGTCTTGCTAACTTTATCCAACTTTTCTAAGATATTCTTGAAAAACCTTATAAGTGTGGTTTTGAACTCTATATCCAGTGCTTTTTCCCCCTCTATTTCTTTTGTTTGTGATCCTTTCCCTTGTCTCCACATTTTCACTATGCTGGGAAAACTTCTGTGTTGGACTCAGCCTTATGATACCAGACTTGAAAAACTGCAAAGCCTCCCTGAACTTGGGATTGATGGAGTCTCAGGGCTTAAGGGACTGCCTTGCCTTCCAGTTGGCCCCACTCTCCACACCCTCTGAGTCTCATGTGACTGAGTAATTGCTGGAGCAATCCCTGTGTGTGCATGCGGTCTCTCTCGCAATGTCTCTAGACTGCTGCCCCTCGGGGTCCTCTGGACTCTGGGACCACAGGAGTCTGGGTCCCTAGGGTTTTGCCCCAAACTGGGGTTTAGTGGAGTTAGAAGTGCCATAGTTGGGAGGGTCTGTCTGCCACCCACTCATGAAAGCCAGTGGCACAATCAGCAGTTGGTCCTCTGCTTGCAGTGTCGTGCGAGCCACCAGATTTCTGATCTTTTGCGACTCCCCTAAATTTCCATGCACTTCTCCCACTTGACAGTCCAAACTCCCCCTGTATGAGTTTCAGCTGGATCTGGGGTTTAGTGTGGTAGGATAAGGAGTTCAATGCCTTTGAGAGTCTCCATCTTCCTCCCGCCAGAGAAAGCCAGCCAGGTACTTTGGCACCTGCTCTCTCCCCACGCACGTGACTCCCTACCTCAGCTTTTTTTGCAGCTCCTCTGGGTCTCTGTGAGCCCCTCTATTTCCTTCTAGTTGTAGAGTTTCCACTCTGCCAGCTTTCCTGTTGTTCTGGATGATGTCCGTTCTGTCTTTTAGTTGTAGTTTTGAAATTGTTGTGCGAGGCAGCAGTGTAGGTGTTACCTATGCCGCCATCTTGGTTTCTCCTCCCAAATTTTATTTTAACACTCCATTCTTTTCTTTTTTTCTTTTTATTTTTTCTCTCTTCTACATTCTCTCCTATTCCCTAATTTACCTCTCTCTGATGTTCACCTTTTTTGTGCTTATTAATATCATGAATACATTTCTGTTCAATGCCTTGTGCATTGCACCTAGTTGTGTTATATTTTGTACCTTTATATCAATGTAGTCGAGATAACTACATAACCAGACACCTGGAGAAAAAAGACAATGGGGAGACAAAGAAACAGACCGCATAGGAAAGAAAACAGGCATCACCAGAAAAGGAAGTAAATGAACTGTAGGCAACCAACCTGCCAGAGAAAGAATTTAGAGAAATGGTTATAAGGTGACTGAAAAGAATGGAAGACAAATTCAACAATATGAGTAAGAACCAAGAGGAAATAAAGAAGAATCAAGAAGAAATGAAAAATGACATTGCTGCTGTAAATAACTGAATAAAAGGCAAAAGTAGACTAGAAGAAGCAGAGGACCACATAAGTGAGCTAGAAGACAAAGTAGGAAAAAAATACCCAAATAGAACAGCTTCTAGAAAAAAAAAAAGTAGAAGGAGAGACTAAGGGAACTTTGGGACAACACAAAACAGAACAGCTTCTGTATAATAGGAGTCCCAGAAGTAGAGAAAACTAAGAAAAGAATAGAAACCCTGTTTGAAGAAATAATGACAGAAACCTTCCCTGATATAGGGAAGACAAAAACCCACAGGAATATAAGAAGCTCACAGAGTCCCAAGAAAAATGAACCCCAAAATCACAATGCCAAGGAACATTATAATTAAATTGGCAAACACCAATGACAAAGAATCTTAAAAGCAGCCAGAGAAAGACAGAAAGTTACTTACCAAGAACTCCCATCAGACTAGTGACTTACAGTATTTTCTGGCTTATAAGACATCTTTTTAACCCAGGAAAATCGTCTCAAAAGTTGGGTGTCATCTTATAGGCTAGTATATCCCAAATTCTATATTTTAACTGGAAAAGTTGGGGGTTGTCTTACACATCCAGTCTTCTTATATGCCAGACAGTATCATATTTCTCAATAGAAAGTCATCAGGCCAGAAGAGAATGGAATGAAATATACAAAGTCATGAAAAGGAAGGGTCTAAATCCAAGAATACTACATCCAGTCAGGATGTCAATCAAAATTGAAGGTGAAATCAGGACCTTCACAGACAAAAAGGACTAAGAAAATTTATTACAACCAAAACAGCAATGCAGGAAATGTTAATGCGTCTGCTGTAAAAAAAAAAAAAAAAAAAAAAAAAAAAAAAAAAAAAAAAAAAAAAAAAAAAAAAAAAAAAAAAAAAAAAAAAAAAAAAAAAAAAAAAAAAAAGAAAGAAAAGAAAAGAAAAGAAAAAGTAAAATAAAATAAAAAAAGAATAAGAAGCAAAAAGCAAAGAAGGAACACTGGGCTAAAGAATAAAAATGGTTAAAAATAAATACCTATCAATAACAACTTTAAATATAGATTAAATGCTCCCATCAAAAGACAGAGGGTAACGGATTGGATAAGAAAACTCAACCTATGTATCTGGTGTCTACAAGAAACCCACCTCATAAAAAAGACACACACAGACTGAGGATGAAGGAATGAAAAAAGGTTTTTCAGGTGAATGGAAATAAAAAAGAAAAACCTGAGTTAGCAATATTTATATATGAAAAGTTAGATCTCAACGAGAAAGATATAACAAGAAACAAGTAAGGCCGTTTCATAATACTAGAGTGAAAAATACAACAAGAAGAAATAACTCTGGTAAACATATATTCATCCAATACAGGAAGAGCCAAATACATAAAAAAATAACCTCCTGGAAGATATCAAGGGAGAGATGGACAGCAATACAATCATAGTAGGAGACTTTAATACTCCACTATCATCATTGGACAAATCCTCTAAACAAAAATCAGCAAAGAAACACAAATCCTAAATGACTTATTAGACCATATGGAATTAATTGACATCTTCAGAAAATTTCACCCCAAAGACACAAAATATACATTCCTCTCAAGTTCACATGCATCATTTTCAAAGATAGACCATATGTTGGGTCATAAACAAGTCTCTTCAAATTCATGAAGATAGACATCATATCAAGCATCTTCTCAGATCACAGTGCAATAAAACTGGAAATCATGTACAATAAAAACAATCCAAATAATTCAAACACATGGAGACTAAACAGAATGCTATTAAACAATGACTGGATAATCAGAGATCAAGGAAGAATAAAAAATATCATGGCAATATACAACAATAAAAACACAACAATCCAAAATCTACGGGATACATTGAAAGTAGTCTTGAGAAGGAAGTTCATAGCTCCACAAGCCTACTCCAAAAAACAAGAAACAATGGTAATAAATTACCTAACCCTGCAACCCAAAGAGTTAGAAAGAGAACAACACAAAAAGCCCGGTGTAAGCAGAAGGAAAGGAATAATAAAGATCAGAGTAGAGATAAACACATAGAGACCAAAGAAACAATGCAAAAGAGCAACAAAACCAAGAGCTGGTTCTTTTGAAAGGATAAACAAGATTGATGAACCTAGGCTCACAATGAAGAAAATAGAGAGGATCCAAATAAACAAAATTAGAAATGAAATAACAACAGATCCAACCAAAATACAAAGGACTGTTAAAAAACACTATGAGCTGAGACCACTTTGGCTCAGTGGATAGAGCTTCGGCCTGCAGAATGAAAGGTCCCAGGTTCAATTCCAGTTGGGGGCATGTACCTTGGTTGCAGGCGCATCTCCAGTGTGGGGCATGCAGGAGGTGGCTGATAGATGTCTCTCTCTCATCGATGTTTCTGACTTTCTATCCCTCTCTTTAGAAATCCACATCAACTATACTTTTGAGTAAATTAAAAATAATTTTGTAGCCACAACATCACCTGTATTCAAATATTAGAGGCCCAGTGTATAAAATTTGTGCACTCAGGTGGGGGTCTCTCAGTCCAGATTGCGAGAGGGTGTAGACCAGGCTAAGGGGCTGCACTGGTGCAGGAGGGACCATAGGAAGGCTCAAGGACATGTCTGACCTGTCTTGCTGCATCCTGATCTGCCAGACCCCAGCAGCAAGCTAACCTATCTGTGAGGTTAAAACGTCTACCTCCTGGTGGTCAGTGCACATCATAGCAAGCAGTTGAGCAGCCTATCATTAGCATATTATGCTTTGATTGGTTGAACAGACAAGCGGACACTTAGCACATTGAGCTTTTATTATGTAGGATTGCACTGGAGATAATATATATAATTGAGAGGTTCCTTAAATTCCTCACCCCAAGATGCTCATAGTGTTTCAATAATATTTTTATGTGGGATCCTAGGTGAAAATAAATAAGTAAGAGTTCTGTTTATTGAGTTTTTAGGCTCAAACAACTTACTAGGTATTTTTGTGCAAATGATTTAGTAGAAGCCATTAGGAAATATATGTGTGTGTGTGTGTGTACACACAAATATATAAATTGGAAGAAAAATAAAACTTTGATTTAACATATAAATAAACATAAGATGCATTTGCCTTTGCACACTCTACACCTCAAACCTTGGAATCCATTTGGATACCATCACCCTCATTTCTTGACCTGTATTGATTTTTGTACAGTACTTTTTATCAGAGCAAGCACCAAAATCCAGCTTCACAAAGATATGATATTGAAAGACACCAAAGTTTTTCCTTATGCAAGATTGATTTTAAGATGGTGATTAAGAAGTAAAAGGCTCAGAAAAAGCTATCCCTCTTTCCTGCCCAAGAGCTTCAGATAGCAAAAGACCTGTTCCAGAAATGAAATCTTAACCTTTTCACCTTAGCTTAATTTTAATTAAGTATGGTAGATAGGAAGGTGCCAAACAGGGGTCTGTTAACTAGATCACCCCACTGTGTCTCATTGTTATTGGGGTTGACTAACAAAAAATTGCCTGGCATGTATGTTCTATTCTTCCTCAACTACATGTGAATTGCCCAGTCCCTTTGAAATCTCAGATCTCTACTCTCCCTTGCCATTCTCTTTTATCCAAAATGACATATATATCCAATTTTGGCCCACTATCATTGGAATTTTCATGCTTATGTGAATTCTCCATGCACATATTAAAATTTTATTCCTTCTTGTCAATCTGTCTCTGTTGATTTGATTAATAGCCCAGCTAGAAATACTTAGAAGGTGGGAGGAAAAGTATTTTTTGCCCCCATGATATAATCAGTCAGAACTTTATATGATCTAATGAAAAATCTGTGAACTACTTTGTCTTATTAGTTTTTACCTTCTCTGACAGATATTTTTGGACTTCTTTTGAAAATTTAAAACTTCTCTTAGGGTCCTAAGGTATCTTGGTGTACAGTTATAGTTATAACAGAAGACAAAATAAAAGTCAGAATTGGAAAGCCAGGTCTCCAAATTAAAAGTACTAGGAGATGACAGCTAGTATTAAGAAAAAGCAAATTACCATATAAATCTTTCAAATATTTTCTTAATAAGTTAAATACTTGATTTGTATAACAAATTTTTAATTTAGATACTTCCCCAAAAGAACACATTTATAGAATAAAGTGCATAATATGATATAAATTAATCTTTGGAATTTGAAAAATTTTCCACTATTTCAGTAAATTAGCATTCTATACTCAAGATAACTATGGAATTACAAACTCATTCTAATGAAAAATGGGGAGAGGCCAGTCCAGGAAGAGATGCAAAAACATATTACTGTAGATTCAAATTTTTAGTACACTTCTAATTAAAACAATATCCAATGGCAATAATTGTTGGGACCAGCTAATGCTCTGAATTTAGCCTATCGGCTTGATTGACTTATCTCATATTCATGACTAAGAAGATGTTAGAACATAAAAAATTCATCTCCTCTGGATTTCCTCTTATAATGAATGCCTGGTTGTCACAGAATTAGGACAGATAGAGTACTATATTTTTTTCTTAAAAAATAGCAGTAAAAACCCAAAGGCTAATGTATCACAGTAAGATTTTAGAAGGAGAAAAATCACTTGTCAGTAAGATATTTTGAGATAAATCTTAAAGTAGTGACCTTGTTTGGCTGCTGTATTGTGCAAAAAGAAGAGAAGAAGCCAATCAAAATAGCATGAATGATTAATGTATTTCATACAAAGCTCATGATATCCTTTGAATATATTTGCTAAGGTATTTCAGTGATAAGAAGGCAAACAAATGATAGAATTCAAGTAAGGAGTTCAGAAGGAGTTCTTAACAAACACACCTGCAGTTCATTTCTTAGTTTCTGTTAACTATACAAACTGAAGTACTAATACCAGAATACACATTGTGAAGAAAATAATGGCATTCAAATTCTAGTTTGAAAATGTAAAAATTGGGGCTAGGTAGTAGATTTTATTAATGAAAGATTCTAGAAAAGGATTATGTACTCTGCTCTGCTGACATAAGGCTTAGCCATTTGATTTGCTTTGGCCAAATTGTTATGTCACTTTTTAGCATAGATTTTAAACTGACTGGATGGTTCAGCATATCTTCTTTTCTCCTCTGCCACAATGAACAACACTATTCCGGACTGAGACTGCTCTCTCAATATAGAGCAGATGGGTACATGGAATTACTGAGTTACTGAAATATTTAGGATGTTTTTCACTGCAACATAAACTAACCTCTTTTGACTGATGCAAGTATTAGACATTAATATTAGCATAGCTGAGACCGGTTTGGCTCAGTGGATAGAGCGTCGGCCTGCGGACTGAAAGGTCCTGGGTTCGATTCCGGTCGGGGCCATGTACCTTGCTTGCGGGCACATCTCCAGTGTGGGGCGTGCAGGAGGCGGCTGATCGATGTCTCTCTCTCATCGATGTTTCTGACTTTCTATCCCTCTCCCTTCCTCTCTGTAGAAAATCAATAAAATATATTTAAAAAATATTAGCATAAACTTAATGTGGAAAAATAGAAAAAAGTGAACAAAGGAGCAGTAAATTTCACAATGGGTATATGAAGGTTTTCTGAGCATATGAAAGAGTCAAGCCTTGAAAATGGAGGAAGTAGGAAATAAAATGGTAATAACTCCATTGTTAGAATCAATGACCTCAGACTCAAGTGAATGGCCATAGCTATCATAAATATCCAGAAACAGCCATTGTCATATATTTTATCTGAGCTCAGAATGTTTTAGTTACTTTTTCATGATCACACAGCTAGTAAAGGACAGACACAATAAGCATTGCTTTCAATTATATTACAGTCACATGTCTAGTTGTGGCAGCTGCTTAGATCTCCCTTGAAGAGAGGAGCTGCTGTGGAGAGTACAGTTAGTTTAGATCCTCCAGTTCCAGTGTCTTCAGGATTCAGGATTTGCTGTAGACATTTGAATCAATGATAATTTCCCTAGGAAACTTTCCCCTCCCCCTTCTGCCAGTGACTAAGCATTTCTGCCCAATGCAATGTCTCCTCTATGGATAATCTTTATTCTGGGGTTTTCTGTTGGAATGCTTAGCCTTTCTCAGAGTTGCATTGTGATCTGAAGCTCTTCCAACCTCCTCCTCTTTCTTTCCCCCCTCTCTCTCCCTTATCAGGTATCATATCCGTATCATGGTCTGAAGGCTTTTGCTGCCCACGCCTGTTCCCTCACCCTTATCTTACATAGGTTTCACCTGTGAATAAAAAGTTCTGAAAATTGTTAAAATGGTAACAAAGACTTTATTCTGAATCTCTGTAATAGATACCAACACTATCACAATAAGGATGAGAGATTTAGACTCAAAGGTACATGTGGACCTTTGTGGTTTCGGTATTCTTTTGATTCCAACAGCCAGCAAATCTGGGTATTTTCCACAAGATTTTCCTTGGGCTACTGGTGCCTCTGTTTCAGTTCACACACAAAGCTGGAAATACGTGGGGATTTACAGTTTCTGTTTGACTGACAGGGCATGAAAACCTGTTTTATTCTCTTGGGTCAAGATAACCCTGAGGCTTAACTTTCACTCCAGAGTTACCCTATGGGATCAGGTTGAAGTATTACCTTCCACAGGAACTTCTCTGAAGTCACATTCTTGCTTGATTTCTTCCATTTGCCTGTCCTGCTTCCCTGCTCCCTTTCCAGTTTCCTAAGGATTGGAAGCACTTCCTTAATAAATCATGTACACAGGATTCCTCCTCTCAAGATCTATTTCTAAACCTAAGAAAAGCACTTATTAAACCTAAGTCATGATGTTAAGCAATAACAATGGCTCTTGTCTTTAGGAAGGTAATTGAAAAAAATCACAATATTTTGTGCTGTAACACTGCCGACACATATTATGAAATGATATTCTCTAGGAGGGAGTGGTCATCATTAGCAATTCTTTTCAGGGAAGTTAACATTTAAACAAGTTCTTGAAGAGTGAACGAATGAGTAGGCATCCAGTACAATGAAGAGAAATGAAGAGCATTTAAACAAAGGAAATAGACTCTGCTTTGATGATAGTTTTACTGGAAAGGGATTTGGTAGATTTCATTTTATTCTGGAAGGAGAGCTTCACTGTGAACTCTGACAAGGAAAGGGCCCCTTCTGAATTATACAGGTGAAACAAGAGAACCAATAACCTCAGAAAATATCTTTAATACAAAATAGGTCTGTAAGCCAAATTGGACTAAAAGACATGAGATGAAAAGTCACGTAGCACCCTGCTAACCACTATAAAAATTGCTTAGCCTGTTAGACTTTGGAAAAAAATAAATAACCAAGACAGCAGAAATAATAATAACATACAATGAGTAAGAGTCACAAGATATGTTTATAGCCTCTACCTCTGCACACCAAGATAACCTAATAACATGCATTGCTAAGATGTTTTTCATCTCACAAAATAAAGGTCACCCCTCTGTAATCTCGCTGAAACCAAACAAGGGGACACCATCAGGAAAGCTGATGACCAGAAGATGAAAATTAAGTGCTTACCTAATCAAGGACCGATTAGTGAGACCCAGGATCCCAAACCCCTTACTCATGACTACTCACGTTTTTTGCTCTATAAAACCTTTTGTCTAATCCATCAAGCAGATTGGATTTTGAGTACTAGCTTTCCCATTTTCCTGGGTGGTGCCATTCATAATAAAATAGTCAAATCTTTCTTCACTACAAAGCCTAGTGTCATTTTTTTTTTTAACTCTTCACATGGGCAAGGCAAATTCATATAGAATTAGTAGACTTCCATTTAGTGAGTAACTATGTAGGTTTTCAGTTTAACCAAAAGCACAATTGTGTGCAAAAAATTTTTCTCTGGCAAGCAAGGAAAAACAGCTGCCTTTTATATAGGAAAAACAGAACTTTAAAACAGTTAAACACTTAATAAATAGTTGGAAGTTGCATCAGCTGTTGTAAGCCAAATAGGAATGATTTTATGCTTTTAATTTCAAAGTTAAAAGGTATGCATTTTGCACTTTTAGTTCTGTACAGTATTTCTAAAAATCATTGCTCAGCTTATTTTCTTTGAAATGAGAAATAATTTATGGTTTTCTCATTGGTAATCTTCTTTTTAGAAACATGACTCCCCACTTACTATGTTTCAATTATTTTCAGATTAAAATATCTAATTTAATAAATTGAAATTAGAGATGCATAATAATTATTCATCTAAGACTTAAGTATTAAATATATGGACTAAATATTTGTTTTATTTTTGAGATAACTGCAATGCCAGTTACTTGCCAACCGCTTCAGTATAATTTTATGCACATAATAACTGGCACAGACACTGGGAATTTTAAAAAGATAATTTAAATATCAAGTCCAGTGCAGCTTGTCATTTCTCACTGCTTGGTTAAGTAAAACCTGCATAAAGACGTAACTATGAAATATGATATGCTCCTTGATACTTATACTTCAGACATAATAAAGATATCAAAAGAATGATTATTAA
>PVJN01038912.1:0-20076 GCA_004026805.1 Lasiurus borealis
GGTCTGGTCACCCCCAACTGCCCCCCTCTGCTGGCCTGGTCACCCCTCACTACCCCTGTTCTGGCCTACTTGCCCCAAACAGCCTGCTGTTCAGTCGTTTGATCATCCCTCACTAACCCCCCTCCTGGCCTGGTTGCCCTGCACAGCCTGCTGTTCGGTTGTTACTGTTACTATGACAGTGTCCTGGACAATTTGCATATTCTTCTATTACTAGTATAGATTAGATGTTTAATCAGTTGAACCTTTATGTTCATAGAATGACTTCAATATTATCAACCTAGCCAGTATTCTAGATGTTGGGATGTATATACATTGGTGAACAAGATAAGGTTGTTGCCCTGGACAACTAAGTGTGCCTTAGTTGGTTGAGTATTATCTCATGTATCCAGAGGTTGCTGGTTATTTCCAAGTCATGGCACATGCCTGGGTTGCAGGATTGATCCCTGATATTGGGCATGCAGAAGGCAGTCCATTGATGCTTCTCTCTCCTTCTCCCTTTCTCACTCTCTAACTGATAAAAAAATAGTTTAAAAATATAAAAGGTTGTTGCAATTTTTGAACTTAAATTTTAATGGGGAAGACAGACAATAAACAGATAACCAGATGTGGAATAAGTTTTCAAATAATTAAAACACTATGAGAAAAAATAAGCAGGGTAATGAAAAAGACAATGAGTAACTGATATTTTAATTAGAGTGTTCAAGCAAAGCTCTTATAAGAAAGTGTTTTTTTTGACAAGAATTTTTATAAAATGTCTCATTAGGGGCTTAACTAATTAATTTGTTTAGGTACTGTTAGGTAGAAACACCTATATAGGTGGACCATACAATCACATCTAAAGACTGTGTTGTTGGTTATCTTTTTTAGAAACATTGGCAAAAATACAGAGTAATCAGTGTGAAAATTAATTATCAAGATGGGAGATGTAGTTTTAACTAGAAATAGTTGATTATTTTTCCAGCTAGCTTGACTTTTGTAATTGATTCACTTTTGATTGCCTAGTTTTGTTTTGTTCTAAGCCACAGCTCCCATCTATGTATCTTCTAAGTTGCCTCATCATTGCACATAAAGTCAACACATAGCTCTTTCTTTTGTGTATGGGCAGAAATGAATGCTTCCTTATCTGTAATGTAACCTTTGTTCCCCTACATCCTAACTGCCATATAATCTTCAGAAAACATCTTAGCTCTTATTAAATTATCTCCAATATTAAAAGTGGTTCCAGGACATATATCTCTTCATGTGTTTATAAGCCATCAGCCTTCATGTGTATATAACCCAGAGGAACTTGAATTCACTTTTAATTAGGTCCCCAAAATAGTAGAGATGTGAGAGAAAGACATCAGGGTCCTCCCAAGACAATGTGGTAATTTTGAGAGAGTAGGTCAGATTAATTAAAAGGGCCTAAGTTTAAGAGAACTAAACAGACATTGAGCTAGTCTGGTCATTTCTTGGATCTTGCCACTATAGAGAAATAACATGACTTACTTTTGCAATAGCACATTATTCCCTAATATGATTATAGATTTGTTTATTTATTGTTTATTTTTCCCTTGAAGCAGGAACTTTGTTTTGTTTTTTCCTGCTTGGCAGAAAGTAGACATTCAAAAAATATTTGCTGAATAAATGAATAATTCTGTACTTTTAATATTCAACATTTGAATCAATTTTTAAACATAACATTCTAATCTGTTCTCTACTTTTTTATGTTGATACAAAAATTAAAATTGCAAAGCTTTAAAAAATAAAGCTAGCTCACTTGTAATCATTTTCTTTATTCAAATGGGTTATGATTGCTAAAAAAAGGAAGAAAGACATAAATATAAGTTGTGAAACCATAAAAATCGTAGAAGAAACCATAGATAGCAAAATCTCAGACATGTCTCCTACCAATATGTTCACCAATACATCTCTTAGGGCAAGGAAAACAAAGAAGAAAATAAACAAATGGGACTACGTCAAAATAAAAAGCTTTTGCACAGCAAAAGAAACCATCAACAAAACAACAAGAAAGCCCACTGTATGGGATAATATATTTGTTAATAAGACATTTGATAAGGGATTAATTTCCAAAATATATAAAACTTATCCAAAGGATAATAAATAATCCAATTAAAAATGGGCAAAGGATCTAAATAGACAATTCTCCAAAACAGACTTACAGATGACCCAGAAACATATGAACAATGCTCCAAGCCACTTAATCATCTGAAATATGCAAATTAAAACAATGAGGTATCAACTACCATCAACAAATCAACAAATGACAAGTGCTGGCGAGGATGTGGAGCAAAGGGAACTCTAGTACACTGCATATGGGAATTGGAAAACAATATGGAGTTTCCTCAAAAGAATAAAAATGGCACTGTTATTTGACCCGGTAACTCCACTTCTAGGAATATATCCTAAGAATTCTGAAACAGCAATCAGAAGTAATATATGCACCACTATGTTCATAGCAGCATTATTTACAGTAGCTAAGATATGGAAACAAGCCAAATGCCCATCAGTAGATGAATAGATAAAAAAGCTGTGGGAAATTTACATAATGGAATATTATGCAGCTGCCAAAAAAGAAGGATCTTTTAGAAATAGAGACAGCATGGAAAGATCTAGAGAGTATTATGCTAAGTGAAATAAGCTAGTAAGAGAAAGATAAGAATCACATGATCTCACTCATATGTGGAATCTGATGAATAAAATAAATTGATGAACAAAATAGATGCAGAGACATAGAAGCATGGAACAGCCTTACAAATCTCAGAGGGAAGCCGGGGAGTTGTGGAGGGGGAGGAGGTGTTGGGAAGAGATTAACCAAAGAACATATGTGCACAACCCATCAATATAGATAATAGTGCAGTAAAGGCTTGAGAGAGGAGGGACTGTGTTGGGTGGAACATGTCAATAGGGATAAAAAAGGGACATCTGTAATGCTTTCAACAATAAAGATAAATTTTTAAAAGTAAAATAGAGGAAGAAAGGAACATAGGAAGGGAGGGAGAGAGGGAGAGAAGGAAGGAAGAAAGCACAATATAAAACAAAAATTATAGATTAATTGTAAAGGGCAAACAGAAAATCTAAGAAAAATAAACAATATCTAAATGAAATAACAGATGATACAATTTTGAAATTGGAAACTGTCACAAAATGACATTATGAAGTATTAGTTGAAAAAAAAGGGTGAGCATTCAATCTGCATTTTTTAAAAAATACTGATTTGTAGCATCTGCAACATTTTTAAAAACCTATGGCTCTCCTGGGTTCCTGTCAAATTCCTCAGAATCAACAATTACAGTGGTACCTCCAGATACGAGTGCCCTAACATGAGATTTCTTTGGATACGAGCAGTCGAGCGAGCGATTTTTTGATTTGAAATATGAGCAACATTTGAGATACGAGTAATCGAGCAGATGGACCTGCTGCACACGACCCACCAGTTTACCGCGACTCGAGCCTCTCTTAGTTTCCCACGCCTCAGTCAGTGTGCTTGTTTACCTTGTTGTCGAAGCATCTTTTGTGCATTTACATACTGTATCATATTTCTTTTTATAACCATGGGTCCGAAGAAAGCAAGTGGAAAGGTCACTGCTCAGAAGAGGATGATGTCTATTGAATTAAAGAGTGAAATCAGATAAAAATATGAGCAAAGTGTGCGAGTGGCTGACTTGGCGAGGCAGTACGGGCGTAGTACTTCAACGATATGCACTGTGCTTAAACAGAAGGAGTCGATAAAGGGTATAACGCCAGCTAAGGGCTTTACAATAATTTCTAAGCTCCGTAGCTCTCTCCATGAAAAGATGGAGAATCTACTGATGCTGTGGGTGACGGAGAAGCAGCTTAAAAGACATACATTAACACAGGACATCATATGCGAGAAGGCGCGAGCGAATTACAGTGATTTGCTGGAGCAGACCCCGTGCACTTCCTCGGACGAAGCATCGAAAGACTCATTTAAAGCCAGTAGAGGCTGGTTTGATAACTTCAGGAAAAGGTCCGGCATTCACTCCATCGTCAGGCATGGTGGGGCAGCAAGTTCGGATATGAAGGCAGCTGAGGATTACCTCAAAACTTTTTCCGAACTGATAGAAGCCAAAGGATATATCCCCCAGCAAGTCTTCAACTGTGATGAGACAGGGCTTTTCTGGAAGAAGATGCCGAATAGGACTTATATACCAGCAGAGGAGAAGGCGATGCCAGGCCACAAACCCATGAAGGATAGGCTCTCGCTCGCACTGTGCGCCAATGCGAGTGGCGACTGCAAGATCAAGCCTCTGCTCATATACCATTTGGAAAACCCCAGAGTCTTTCAGTCACATAAGATTTTAAAAGATAAACTGCAAGTTATGTGGAGGGCAAACCCGAAGGCATGGGTCACCAGGCAGTTCTTTGTGGAGTGGGTAAAGCTGGTTTTCGGCTCTTCTGTTAAGAAATATCTACAGGAAAACAACCTAACCATGCAAGCCCTCCTTGTCCTCCACAATGCTCCTGCTCACCCACCGAACCTCGAAGATGAACTCCTCCAAGAGTTCAAGTTTATAAAGGTTGTCTACCTACCTCCCAACACCACTCCTATCCTGCAGCCCATGGATCAGGAGGTGATTTCGAATTTTAAAAAGCTGTACATCAAGCAACTGTCCCAGCGCTGTTTTGAGGTGAGGGAGAACACAAACCTCACCCTTTGTGAGTTCTGGAAAAACCACTTTAACATCATGACATGCCTCAGAATTATTTATCAGCTCTGGCTGAGTTTTGCAACGAGGACTTTGACCTCTGCATGGAAGAAGCTGTGGCCTGAAGCCGTAGCCAAAAGGACCTTGGAAGGATTCGAACCCGAGGTGCCAGTGGAGGAGGAGATAGTGTCTCTGGGAAAATCCATGGGCCTGGAGGAGGATGAGAGAGACGTGAAGGAGCCCGCCGAGGAGCACTCTCTGGAACTCACCACAGAGGAATTACAAGAGTTGCAGTCTCAGCAACATGTGGAGGTTCTCCAAGAAATTGGTTTCAAAGAGGAGCCAGAGGTGGAGGAGATCTCTACAAGTGAGGTAAAGGAGATCTTAGGAATGTGGGAGAGGGTGTCACACTTCGTGGAAAAGAAACACCCCGAAAAAGTTGCTACTGGTCGTGCATCGGAGCTGTTCAATGAAACTTGCCTCACCCGTTTCAGAAACATTATGAAAGGGAGGAAGAGGCAAACCTCATTGGACCCTTTTTTTTTTTTTTTTGAAATCAGCCAAAAATGCAAACACCAGTGGCAATTAAGTTCAGTGAAGACTAGTTAAGTTACATTCAGTTTAGGGAGAAAGTGTAGCATTGAGTGTAATGAGTAGGTAAATACACTTTATAAAATCAGTTTATTTTTTTACATTCTCTTTTATTATGTTTTTATACAATATTTGTCATTTATAAATACATTTTTCTTATTCAAAAACACGTAACAAGAACAACTGGGGTGGCATTTTGGGGGCTGGGACAGATTAACAGCATTTCAATTGATTTCAATGGTGAAATTTGCTTTGAGATATGAGCAACTTGATATACGAGCCAGGTTACGGAAAGAATTAAACTCGTATCTCAAGGTACCACTGTACTTTAATGGGCAAAATATAAAAAAGGTGGTGCCTGGCTAGTGTTGCTTGGTGGTTGAGATTTAACCCATGAACCATGACGTCACAGTGCGATTCCTTCTTGCAAGTTCCATCCCCTGTAGAGAAGGTGTAGGAAGCAGCTGATCAATGATTCTTTCTCTTCATTGGTGTATCTATCCTTTCTTCTCTGTTCCTTCCTCTTTCTGAAATCTATAAAAACATATTTAAAAATTTTTTAAAAAGGTGGTTATAATATTTACTTTGGAACAAAATTAAGTTGTTTTTGAATCCTGATTTTGATACTTTTTGACTGGTGACCTTGTACAAGAAACTTACATATCATCTCTAAGCCTCAAATAAAGATAGCTATAGCTAACTCAAAGTGTTGCTGTGAATACTAAACATAGTTACTCATATAATGCCTTGCCATTTACTACCTAATTAATGATCAATAACTAGCATTTCATATTGGTATAGGGAATGTTCTAGACAGATACGTAATGAAAATTGATTCTAGAATGAATAAAATGATTCTTCCTCATTGGTGTTAATAACACTGGGAGACCTTGGGGCTTATGGAAATAAGGAGATTAGAAATGTACATGTGGGGATCTCTGTTACCACTATGGAGACTTATTAACTGATTTTGTATTACTAGCATTTCTGAATTTAAACTAAGGGTCAAATGTGGGTGGAAAGGAAAGAAATTAAGATACTCTGTGCACTTCTATGTATTGAATGAGGCACCATTCAAGCTACATGACAAGTGCTATCTCATTTAATTAATTTCTCAGACTGACACATTTGTCTTTTTTCAGAGGAGAAAAATATAATTCAGGGTAATAAATTAACTTGTCCAAGATCATGCTGAGAAGAGATTAACCAAAGAACATATGTGCAAAATATAGTCCCCACACAGTCCCTCCTCACTCAGGCCTTTATTGCACTATTGTCTATGTTCTAATATTTAATTAATAAAGAATTTGAGACTTAAATCTGGAGCCATCTAGTTAAAAAAATGTTATTTTTATATTCTGATATCCTAACTTCTATACTTTAGATTAACTGAATTTCCTTCTAATTCTGAAACATCTGTATCAGGGATGAGAAATCAAGGGGAAATGATTGTTTCCTGCCAGAAAGCAACAAAAAACATATGGTGAAATGCAGATGTGGTCCAAATTCCCAAAGTATGATTTTTACTCAAGTAAATTTGTTTATTTTAATATCTTATTTTAAGGGCATGTATTTATTTTCAGAGTGTAGCCTTATCTTTTTTTTTTCTACAGAGGAACACAAAAGAATAATTGTATTCTTCAAGGCTAAGGAGACTCTCTACTAGGGCTTTGCCTAGCTGACTGAGAATACCGCAACACCCCAAAGCCAGAAATTTACCCTGTAGAGTTTTAAAAATGACTTAAGAGCTCAAAAAAATGGCCTCTCACAACTGGTTTTTTAAATGATGCACATTTTCTGACTAACTGTGCATAACTGAAACAATTTGAGACAGCTTAAGGATATGATGAATTTGTAGATTATATATCAGTCATAGAACTTGAGCACAAGAATGAAGCCAGAACTTAATCAGAGGGGCTCAATTAAAATCTGAAATCCACTCTGTTTTATCTCTGTTTCTGTGATATTATGAAATAGTTTTCTCTCTTTGTTCATTGTGTGAAATATGGGTATATAAAGTACATATGCATTTGTGTTATATTTTGGAACATACAAATCTCTAGGCACTTACTCACTGTGTCTGAATCCTAATTCCAAATTACTTGGAAAGAGAATCTGAATAGTTAGAGCTTAGGTCAAGAATTCAATCATAATACTATCAACTGTAGCCATGGGACTGGTGTCATGTACACACAAAACATGTAAGACTCATGCTTGTAGGAAAGGGAATACTCTCTTGGGGAGGGAGAAGGCTTCTTCAATGGAAATAAGCAATTTAACTTCTCTATCACATATGTGCATTTCAAATATTTTACATATAATTTCAAACAACTTACTAACCATTCTGAGATTCAGATTTTAAAAAAATCATTTAAAAAATCCTGTTCTAGATCCAAAATCTGCTTGCAGCCCAAGTCATTTGTTTTGCAAAGTGTGTAGTGTGTGTGTATTTTAATGGTATAGAAATTGTTTTGCCTCATTTTAGAAAAGTAAAGTATGTTGCTTTAAACAGCAGCTGGATCATTTTCTGTGTATAAACATAGAATCAATTTAGAGAAGTAAAGAAAATTTGGGCTAGAAAAGGGAAAGGAGAGCAAAGAGCATGTCCAGGAAGATAACTTGTGTGTAATCACTTGAGCTTTCCTGACAGATGGGAGCTCAGTAAACAATAATGTTTTAATAATATTTGCACCCTGAGCAATTCCATGCTGCTTCCATCTTGCCTTTGCCTTTGCTGAGGTCAGCACATATCTTCCGTTGCAAAGTGAAGTCAGAGGTTCCAGTTGTAGTGAAAGTGAGACTGTGGTGTAGATGCCTCTCTATTAAGAACCAAGCAATGGCATCTACACTCTTATGTATGCTTGCTGACAGGCATTTATGATAATGACTTGCAAGGTTTGCTGACCCTGGTTGACTCAATCTGTTCATTTCTGACTTATCCATTCCCATTAGAGTGCTTGTTTATGGATGCAAATATTATTGCTAAAGAGAACACTATTTTTTTTTTTTTAGGGAAAATAAAGTCTGAGCAAATGCTACTTTTTAAGTCTATAAGCTTTTATTTTCCTGTGTAATGACTCCTTGAGTCTTAAAATTTAGATACTAAATTACCAAAAAGTAAACATTATTATATATAAACAAGTGATGACTTTTTAATATTATGCCTATCATTATAGCAAAATTAATTTTATGTAAGACGTCCTCTTTATTCAAGTGATTGTTTTTACTTGAATCAAATTCAAAAGGTATATGTGTATCTATCTATTTATCTATCTATCTACCCTTTCTAAACAAAAAAATAGATTTCTTATTTATTTATTTTTAGTTCTAAAGACATGCATATATATAAATGTATTTGGCAAAAATTGTAATTTGGATTTATAGTAGGAATTGATATCAATATAATTGGGGATTAGGTTTCTACTCTTAGCTCTGTTTCTTCCTATAAAATACTTGTTTCTTTGCATTAGTTTTTCCATCTGTAAAATGGCATATAGAATTTTGTGAAAACTTAAATTATTTAGCATACAGCTGACAAAATTTAAGGACTCTACATATTGTATATTATTGATATTAAAAATGATTATAGTGAAAATGTAAAATTCAAGATAGTACTAATTAATAATCAATGATAAGGTGAAATACTACAGGTAATAACCCAAATAAGAAGGAAATAATGCATTTTAGAAATAGGATAATACTGTTTCAGTAAATATATTCATTTCTAAATACATTTCATTGCCTACCTCCCATCTCCAAATTAAACTGATTACTTTAATGATGCACTGAATTTGAGTAGAGTCTGAACTAAGAACTTTATTTATTGTTAATAGTAATGCTTGTAGGTTGAAAAAAACAAGCAAACTACAAAAAGTAGAATACAGTATATTTATCCTAAAGACTTTTCATGAAATTAATATGGAGTGTGAATAGTAATAAATAAATTTGGTTTTATATAAGCCTTGAGATTTCTGAGGGAAAAAATCAAATAATATTTAAGCTACACATAAAAATACAGATTGTTTTTTTTTACACCTGAGAGAAATTTAAAGATCACCTAAAATATTCTGTCTTATAAAACAATTCAAAGAAGAACATAGGAAAAAATGAGAATGCAATAAAAAAGGAACTCTCATTTATTAATTTCTTTTTCTCTGAAAGGAACATAGTGAACAGCACAACCCTAAAATGGCTAAGATCTTAATGAAATGTAGTAATTGATTTACCTGCTAAATCTAATGTCATAAAGGTGGAGAATGATGTATGAACAAAGATATAATTTTAGCAAAGAGATGTAAAATAAACAGAAATCATACAGCTGAAGAAATATATTAACTGAACTGAAAAATTCAATAGAGTGGTTAAAATCAGACTAGATGAAGGGGAAAAGATGGTCAACAAACTCAAAGACAGGGTAGTGGCATTCATCTAATCAGAGAAAAAAGAAAAAGAAAGAGAAAGATTAAAGGTAGCTTAAGGGCAAGTATTAACATATCTGAATAGAGAAATAAAGAACAATAACCCACTTTCAACATTGGAAAGATAATCCAGAAAGAAAATCAATAAGGAAACATTGGACTTAAATTATATGCTAGGCCAAATGTACATATCAAACCTGTGCAGAACGTTTTATACAACAGAATGTATGTTCTTCTCAAATTCACATGAAACATTCTGTAATATAGAACATATATTAGGCCAAAAACAAGTCTTATTAAATTTAAGAACATTAAAATTATATCAAACATCTTTTCTGATCATAATGATAGGAAATAATATGAATTACAAAAAGAAAACTGGAAATTCCACAAATATTTGGCAATAATACAACATGCTACTGAAAAATTGTGTCAAAGAAAAAATCAGAAGAGTAATAAAGGATTTTAAAGAAAATAAAAATAGAAATACAATATACCAAAATTTATGGTACAGATATGGCAATTTTCAGAGGTAAGTTCATAGCAATAAATGTCTACATTAAGAAAAATAAGATAGTAAACAATCTAATTTAACACATCAATAAAGTGATAAAAGAAGAATAAACAAAGGCCAAATTTAGAAGAAGAAAGGACATATCAAAGATAAAAGTGGAAATAAATGACATAGAAACTAAAAACAAAATAAAAAAATCAATAAAAGTAAGCTATTTTTTTAATTTTAATTTTATTTTTTAATATATTTTATTGATTTTTTACAGAGAGAAAGGGAGAGGAATAGAGAGTTAGAAACATTGATGAGAGAGAAACATCAATCAGTTGCCTCTTGTACAACCCGCACTGGGGATGTGCCTGCAACCAAAATACATGCCCTTGACCAGAATCAAACCTGAGACCCTTGAGTCCGCAGATTGATGCTCTATCCATTGAGCCAACTGGTCAGGGCTAGTTTTTAAAATATAAACAAAATTTATGAACGTTTAGCTAAACTCATAAAGAAAAGAGAGAGCTCAAATAAATAAAGTTAGAAATAAAAAAGGAGATATTACAACTGATACTGTAATAGAAGACTGAAGAAAAACCAAGCAACACTTAGAGAAATGGGGTTACATAGCTTTCTTACATGGGCAGACTCAGAGGAGGTTTCTCTCAAATTCTGAGCAAAGCAATTTGGTGGAAGCTTTTTCTTTATAACTTTTTGGCTTCTTTGTCCCCCAAATTTGGAGGGTACTTCTGGACCTTTCGGGGGCTTTGCAAAAAGCCCCATGTGTGGGCTGAGGGTAACGAGACCATACCTAAGGGTCTGGTCTGGCGCCAGTATTGACAGCCCACTCCAGGAATTGTGTATTGTTTTATGATTTATGGCCTCTGTAACATGTGAGCAAACAGGCAACAAATCTTGCTAGCCCAGATTGCAAGAAAAGAAGGAATAGGTTATATTTTCCCATCTGGATTACGCTGTTCTGCTTGAAGAAAGATTCCTTAGAGGGAACCAGATATTATAGAAAGAATTAGCCCTTTGTCTTCTCAATACCATAGAAATACAATGAATTATAAAAGACTACATTTGACCCTTGGACAACCCAGATATAAACTGCATCGGTCCTTTTATATGCAGATTTTTAATAAATACATGTATTGTTTTTGTCTATAGTTGGCAGTTCACAGACATATCTGACTATATGCAATGATCTATGCCATTTTATATAGATGACTTGAGCACCTACAGATTTTGGTATCTATTGGGGGGTGGGAGTCCTGGAATCAGTGCCCCAGGGGTACTGTGGGAAAACTTAAGGTTTTGGGGAGTCAGAAGTTATGCACAGACTTTCAACTGTGCTGCACTAGCAACCCTAAACCCTACATTGTTGAGGGGTCTACTGTATTATAAACAATTATATGACAACAAATTGGACAATTGAAATGAGATGGATACATTTCTAGAAACATACAACCTACCAAGACTGAGACATGAAGAAGTAGAAAATCTGTACAGACCAATTACTAGTAATGAGATTGAATCAACAAGCAAAAAACCGCCCAATAAACAAAATTATAAAATCAGATGACTTCACTGGTGAATTCATATGGAAAAGAATTATTACAAATTCTCCTCAAACACTTAAAAAATTAGAAGAGGAAGGAACACTTCCAAACTTATTTTACATTACTAGCAGTACCATAATAAAACCAGACAAGGACAGAACTAGAAGGAAACATTATAGGTCAATATCCCTGAATACAGATGCAAAAGTCCTCAACAAATATTAATAACTGAATTCAACAATTAAAGGGATTAATTAAAAGGATCATAAATATGATTAAGGTGATTTATCCCAGGGATATAAGAATGTTTCATTTACATATCAATCACTGTGATATACCATATAACAATAAGAAGGATGAAGGTCATATAATCATCTCAATAGATGCAGAAAAACATTTTACATAATTTAGTATCTGTTCATGGTAAAAACTCTTAATAAACTAGTCAGAGAGGAATTTACCTTACCCATATGTAATAAATCCAGAGTTAATACACCCAATGGTAAAAAGCTGATCTTATTCTTGATCTTTAGCTCTATGACCAGGAACAAGAAGACAACATGCCCACAAGGAGTACTGAAAGTTCTAGCCAGAACTATTAGACAAACATAAATAAATAAAAGATACCTAAGTCGGAATGGAAGAAAGAAAACTATTTACAGCTGGCATGGTAATATATATTGGAAACCCTCAAGTCCAAAACACTGTTAGAATCAGTAAAATTTTTAAGATAAGAAAAAATCATTATATAAAAATCAGTTGTGTTTCTATACACTAACAATCAGAAAGAGAAATTTAGAAAACAATCTAATTTACATTAAAAATAATAAAATACCTGATATAAACTTAATCAAGGAAAGGAAAGCACTATACATTAAAAAATATAAGAAATTGATTAAACAAATTGGGAAGACAAAAAAAATAGATTGGAAGAATTAACATTCTTAGACTGTCCATGCTGATGAAATTTATCTACAGATTTAATTTAACCCCTATTAAAATTTCAATCGTATTTTTACAGAAATAGAACAAACAATTTTAAAATTTGTATGGAACCACAAAAGACCTCCAATAGTCAAAGCAACCTTGAGAAAGAAGAACAAAGCAGAGATCGTAATATTTTCTGATTTCAAACCATACTACAAATCTATAGTGATCAAAACAGCATGGTGAAGGAGAAGCACCACATGATCTCACTCAGTTGTGGATAATAAAGAACATTGTAAACCGATGAACAAAAGGATAGATACAGAGGCTGTAAAGCATCAAACAGACTATCAAATTATAGCAGGAAAATTAATGAGAGGTGGGGTAGATAAGAGATCAATCAAAGGATTTGTATGCATGCAGATAAGCATAACCAATGAACATAGACACTGGGGGGTTGGGGTAAGCCTGGGAGGGAGGGGGGCAATGGGGAGATATGTATACGTGTAACACAATAAAAAATAAAAATAAAAAACAAACAAACAAAAAACATCATGGTATTGGGATAAACACTAACAGAAATATCAATGCAGTAGAATAGAGTGTTCAGGAATAAATCCACACATATATGGCTAATTAATTTATGACAAAGAAGACAATAATATACAAGTGTACCAGTTAATAATGCAAATTTTTTTCAATAGATGGATAACACCTATGTTGATATATATATGCAATTTGATATGGATGCTATTTTGTTGTATTGACAACAAGCTTCAAAACTTCATATGTCAAATTTGCTGAAGGTGTAACATCATAAATATTTTTAAGCTTAAAAATGCCAAATTTCATGCCAAAAAAAGAGCATCTGTGGGAAGTTTTAATTCATTACTTCATTTTGAAGAAAAGTGTTGTTATCATATACTTTGAGAAACTTATGATGAACATGCTCCATCTCAAGATACTTGTGAACACTTTAAAAGTGATGATTTTGATGTGAAAGATAAAGAACATCCAGGTCAACCAAAAAAAGCTTGAAGACAAACAATTATAAGCATTATTTGATGAAGATGCGTGTCAAACTCAAAAACAGCTTGCAGAAAGATTAAATGTTGTTCAGCAAACAATTCCCAATCATTTGCAAGCAATGGGAAAGATTTTAAAGAAAGGGAAATGGGTGCCACATAAACTGAATGAAAGACAAATGGAAAACTGAAAAGTCATGAGTAAAATGTTGCTTCAATGGCACAAAAGAAAGTCTTTTTGCATCCAATTGTGACTGGCGATTAAAAGTGGATTTATTTTGAGAATCCCAAATGCCTCAAATCAAGGGTTGATCCAGTCAACCATCAACATCAACTGCAAAGCAAATCGGTTTAGAAAGAAGACAATGCTCTGCATTTGGTGGAATCAGGAAGGTGTGGTGTGTTATGAGCTTCTAAAACCTGGTGAAACCATTAATACTGATCACTCTGATAGCAAATAATCAATTTGGATCCTGCTTTGCCTGTGAAACAACCAGAATGGGTCAGAAGATATGGCAAAGATATGCTTCATGATGACGCACCATCACGTACTTCAAAACTAGTTAAAGATATATTTAAAAATCTGTCCTGGACAGTATTAACCCGCCTGCTGTACTCACCAGACCTTGCTCCTTCAGATTGCCACTTGTTCAGAATGATGGCACATGCACTTTCTGAGCAGCACTTTAAAACATACATAGAAGTAGAAAATTGAGTCTCTGAATGGTTTGCCTTAAAATAAGAAAAGTTCTATTAGGACGGTATCCACAAATTACCTGAAAAAAGGGGGAAATGTGTAGCTAGTGATAGACATTACTTTGAATGAAGAACTTTTAATGTTTCTCTTGAAATTATCGTGTTTTCTTTGATTATAAAATCTGCATTATTAAAACTATATTCATATGAAGATAGTTTCTTCAATGAATGGGGTTGGAAAACTGGAGAGCCACATAACAAAGAATGAAACTGAACCTTGCACCATCCACAAAAATCAACTCAAAATGAACTGAAGACTTGAATGTAAGACTTTATAATAAAAATTCAAGAAAAAAACACAGGAGAACTACATCAAACCAAATGTAGGATTTAGATACTCTCTCCTATGGTGATAAAATCTGCAGAAACCTGGAATTCCCAAAGCTGTGTTTGTCTATGGTAAAAGACCTTTTGAGCAGGTACTTAACAGAGAATTCAGAGCAGAGTGATACACTGACACATTCTGAGGCTTGAATATTCCCATAACCAACTCTACCCTTTTGACATGTAAATTACGGAGACAATGAATTTTCTCTTTTTCACTTAAGGTAGATTGAATTGGGTTTTTGTTACATCCAACTAAAAATACAAAGTAATATAACTGTTTACCAGCTATCTCTTCCTGAGGTTGAATTTTGAAAAACAAACGAACAAACAAAAAAACACATCTGTATGTGTTTTCTTTCTTCAGTCTTTTCTATTTTGTTCAGCAGTCATGTAAGACACTAACATTATTTCACTTTGATTTTGTTTCTTTTTTTTTTGGAAATGGGTATGATTAAAGAGAAAAAATCGGGACACCACTTAGGGAAACAATTAAAAAGTGTTCAGCGTAAACATTTATAATCACAACTTTATTGACTGAGTGTGTATAATGCACAGGGCATGCTTTTAGACACTTCATACTCACTACTACTTTATTTATGCATCATGATATACTCTGCATATTTTGAATTAATGGTATAGTTACTGGCTTTCTACAGAGGAAGAATTTGAAACTCACAGAGATTAAATGGAATTAGTAACTTTGCATATCTAGTAATTCACAAGATCAAGATTCAAACCCAGTCTGATTCCAAAGGAAATTCATGATACCTTAGAAATAGTGGCATTTTATGAAGAATACTTAATGCTGCATATATTCAAACTATATATCTTTAAAACACTGCATGTCTTTGCAGACAATATTGTTAGACTTAGCCTTGATGGCAAAAAGGGCAGTTTTCCCCTACTGCTTGCAATTTAGTATTAAATAGAGATTTGGCTATAAATATATTGTAAAAGATTTCTCATTAAAACTGTCTGTTATATCTACATCTGCATAGGAATTTTAGGTGAACTGTATACCATAGTGGGACTCACTGCACAATGCAGAACAGTTAAATTAAATACTTACTGAATAGAATTTTGCCTGTACTGGGATTTTTTTCCAATCTGCATACCTGAATTCACAAAACTAAAATGTTTCCATTCTATGTTTGTGTTATATTGAGTATGATAAATACAAATAAGAATTAAGATAGGTTTTTATATTCCAGCAGTAACTCCTACAAAGAAAGCCTATCGATCACAGAATTAAGCTGTCAGTTCCTAATTTAGAAAGAACTATTCTACTCTAAATAAGCAAATGAAAATATAAAAAAATAAAAAGCTTTGGAAGACAAAACACAAGGTAAATACCTTCTAATTCTGTTGGCATCTGAAATTAGGGTTACCTTTCTCTTTACATTTATTTTCTATATGTAACAACTAGATGTGTTATTTAGCAATAAGAGCTAATATGTTTCGAGTAAACTTTTCCACACTGAATCTTGCTGGAATTGTGTACTTACCTGAAAGTGTACTTTTTCCCAAGTTCAAATACCCTTGAAGGAAAATTTATAGTTAATCTTGGTCATGTCCTTGAGCTGTCTTCTAGTTCATAGGAGTGAAACAAGCAAATGAAACTCAGATGTACATGTATAAAATTTGACATGGTACTCATTGAACTAGTTAGATTTATGAGATAACTTTCATTGGCTAAACACAATCAGTTTAGAGCTTTGAGGTGAAGCATTTCCTGTGCATAAGGTTAGCAGTTCAGTTATTTCTATTACATCCACCAAAGACAACTACAGCAAGATCATCTCAACAATACCTGATATAAAATTGGAAAGGGTTGAAATGTGTTTTCCCAAGATTGCTTTTCAGTTATTTATTTTTTGGATAAGTTACTGATAAAGAAAGCAGGCCAGTCAAATGTTCATGTTTCTATGTATAAGGAATAATGCAATCTTGCTTGGTATGTTGTAATCTACTATCTTGAAAGAAAGAAGATAAGAAATATACAAACATCACTAATGTATCAAAAATTTTTCTCTATAAAAAGAATATGGGAATTTAAAAAATGGTAGTGTAAATTATTAAATCTTTGCATTTCATTTGGCTAATTGGAAAAATTAAAGAATTGAAGGCAAGTCTCTTCCAATTTATGGAGGGCTCAAGGGTGGCCATTTGTTGAGAGCAAAATAGCTAAGACCCTGTATGATCTAGATGGAGAGGCAAAGTTTATGTACCTGAAAGAAAACAAAGGAGAACTTTGTGATAGGGATAGGAAACCATGATGACTCATTCCTTCTCACAACTGCTTTTCCCCATCAGAAAATAAAATAAAATATAAATGGTCAGGGCATCCTATAGTAAGGGTGATATGGTGAAGATTAGGCCAAATTTAACCATACATATGACTTTTCAATTTTGGAAAAACGGAAGCTAACACTGTCTGGGTATTGCATACAATTTCCTTCATAATCAAAGACACTAAGAAGAGATAAATCCTGACTTCATCATCTATGTAATATAAAACAAAACAAAACAAAACAAAACAAAACAAAACAAAACAAAACACAAAACACTGGAAGTTCAGGAGAACACAAAAGGCGAGGGGCCCTGAATCCAGTACTTTCCAATTGGTTTAACCCTGTGATTTTTGTTTGTTTGTTTGTTTGTTTTTCTATATTCTTAAACCTTAGGCACCAAAACAAATGTTGCCAATCAAAATGAGGTCCTTTCACAAAGTCTCATGGAAAGCATTTCCGGGGACCCATGCATGCATGGGAGATTGAGGTGTTGTGGTAATATTTATTGGGATAGAAATAGAAGGCTCCCTGGTTATGTCTCATCTCTGACCATCAGTCTAGTTTGACTTTGTTAAGCCAAGAACAAAGGCCAGTGTCCAGGAGTTCTGTGCCATGTCAATGTTTAGTCCACTTTGGCCTTTGTCTGGACTGCCTAGCCGTGCTCAGCAGATGTTGTGTTTCTATATCCAAGCTTGTGCATGGAGTCCACACTTGGATTTTGCAAGGCTGCTGGGCCACAGGAGACTGCAAGGTCCACATGGCTGCTATGAAGAGAGAACACAAGAATGAACAGGGCTAACGTAGGCTATCAACAGAGAAAGAATGAGTTTATTAAACTTGGATTATATGAATTTGGGCTTGAAAAGGACCAGGCACTCTTTCAAACTAACCAGTCAACTTTCCAATTTTTCCTTTGGATGGGTCCTCCCCCTAATCAATCCATTTTCTATATCTTCTGAGGTTCTCTGTCTCTTATCCAATCCAATCCTTTTCCAAGATTAGACAAATAGGCCTTCATGGTCACCATCTTGACTCCTGATACACATGCCTTGTAGTAGAAGCACCTCCCCCTGTGCCATCTTGGCTTCCACTGGGCATGAATCCAACAGAGGAATTTCTCCTGCTCTTTTTATTCCTCCTGCTCTTTTTATTCCTCCCTGAGTAGTGAGCAGTAAGTATTTTTCCTGCCCCCTTCCTGGATTAGATCCAAGGGCAGAGGATGCAACAACTCCCTGGGGAGTGTGTGAAGCTGTAGTTTCCTAAGGAAGAAGACTTCTTAATGTCTGATTCCCTTTGCTTAATGTCTGATATTAATCTTCCTTTATTAATATCTTGCTATCTACACTAACACTAGACATCCCAGTCTTTATAAGTTTCACATCAAGGGCTAATCATAAATAGTTTAGGAAAAATAAATAAACAAACAAACATGATCTTTCTTTTCAATATATCTACCTGGATGTTTTAATGTGTTAGGCAAAAAAAGTATTCTAAAGTTACTGTATGACACTTTCTAGGACAATGTTTTGTGAGAAAAAATTCAGCTGGTAGGCATATAAAAATGATGAGAGAAATCTGTGCATGGAATAAAGATATAAGTGTCTTCATAAATCTATGAAAAGTATAAGTAATCAAGAAATAGTAATCAATAAATCAATATTCTCCAAAATGTTCATAGAAATAAGGTACTAAATTATCTAAATCTGAGTTTGATGATCTTTACAATGAAGCTGTCTGAGCTTGAAATTTTGTATAATTATATTTTCATGAGTACAAGGATTTAAACAAATTTTGGCACTACCTCCCCATTGATAGAATCATTAATTCATAATTTCAGTGCTTAGTCTACAAGACTGTCCTCCAATTTAAACCAACAGCTGTAAACCCATGTTCTTACCTGTGCCTCTGACCAGGTGGCTATCAATCTGAGGTCTTCCCAACCCACTCCTTAAATTTGATTATTTGGTAGAACTGCTCATAGAATTCAAGAAAATCTGTTTACTCACCAGATTATCAATGTACTAAACAGGATATGAAAGAATAAAAATCAATAGCTAGATGAAAAACTACATAGGGAAAGGTCTTCCCAAAAGGAGTTTTCATTCTCTTGGAGCATGGAGCCAGACAAGGTGGCATGTAGAAGGATTCTGTTTCCCCATCATGGAAACTCTACAGAAAGGTGACATGAGCTGTTCTTTTGTTTCTTATGGAGGCTTCATTACATAGTCATGATTGACTAAGTCATTAGCTATTGGTGATTAATTCAACTTCAAGCCTCAGGCTGAAAGTGAAAGTTCCAATTTTTTAACCTAATAATTTTCAACTAGTGTACTACGAGAAATTTTAAAATATGCAGTATCTGACTATTGTGAGAAGCGCTGACCTCTTTTCCCTTAGATTGCCAAATAAAAATATGCCAACAACCAACACAACAATAGCCATTTGATATTAATGCCCTGTCCTGACCTATAACTATGTAAGTTATATAATAAAGTTGCATCTTATTGGTCATGACAAATGATAAGATTAAATATGATTGGTTAATTCTTGGTACAAGAAATCCTTACATATAAGTACAGGCACCTGATTTTTTTAAAGTCACTTTAGAACAAAAAGGGTAGGTAATTACTTTTTTTTTTTTTGTAAATTAGTCAAAATTATACCTATTTTTGTCACATAAGTGAAAAGCTATATTTTTTGGTGAGCTGTATAATTTTAGTAATTAGTTTATGTATGCCATGAGATAAGAAAGGCTGAAAATCACTGCTTTAGCCATATTATTGGCTCCTATTGGCAACAAGCTTACAACTTTGGGTGGGGTCCCAAGTCAGCTCATTAACATAACAAGAAACACTATTTTCATTGAATTCCAAGGGTTTTGGGAATTGTGAGCCAGGAACTGCAATTGAAGACTATATATATAAGAAATTTTGAGAAATTTTGGTCATGTGAATCATATATATTATTTCAGAGGTACTTTTTATTTCTATGAGTACTTCTTTTGGAT
>PVJN01038913.1:0-20092 GCA_004026805.1 Lasiurus borealis
TGCCCTCTCCTGCTGGCCATCTCGTGGTGGCCATCTTGTGTCCACATGGGAGCAGGATCTTTGACCACATAGGAGCAGCCATCTTTTGTGTTGGAGTGATGGTCAATCTGCATATTACTCTTTTATTAGATAGGATAGTGGCCTGGTGCACTGGTGGGGGCTGGCTGGTTGCCCTGAAGGGTATCTTGGATCAGGGTGGAGGTTCCCTTGGGGCATGGAGTGGCCTGGGCAAGGGGCCTGTGGTGGTTTGCAGGCCAGCCATGGTGACCCAATGGGAGGCCCTAGTATCTGGGATTTATTTATCTTCTATAATTGAAACTTTGTAGCCTTGCCGAAACCGGTTTGGCTCAGTGGATAGAGCGTCAGTCTGTTGACTGAAAGACCCCAGGCAAGGGCATGTACCTTGGTTTCAGGCACATCCCCAGTAGGGGACATGCTAGAGGCAGCTGATCGATGTCTCTCTCTCATAGATGTTTCTAACTCTCTATGCCTCTCCCTTCCTCTCTGTAAAAAATCAGTAAAATATATTTTAAAAAAAAGAAAGAAACTTTGTAACCTTCAGTGGAGGCCTGGGGCAGCCAGGGTGTAGAGAAAGCTTGGCTTCCTCCATTGCCAGGGAAACCCAAGCTTCCTGCTCTCTCCGTGGCCACAGCCATCTTAGTTGGGTTAATTTGCATAATTGCTCCTTATTGGCTGGTAGGCGTGCTTACGGGTTTAGCAGAATGATAGTTAATTTGCATACTACTCTTTTATTAGATAGAAAGGATGGACAACTCACCATCACTTCCAATTCAGCCCATCTTAAATGGAGGTCTTTATTTTTTCCAGCCAGCTCTCCTTCCACACAACCCCTGAATTCCACTTCTATACAAATATAATTCTCTCAGGCTGATTTCCCACATTCCCTTCATTCATTTCTTAAGCCTTTAAGATTGTTCTCTCTTTGGTTTTCCATTTCTTTGAACACTGTCATCACTCAGATCTTGATCTCATAAGATAGCCTCCTACACAATCTCCCTGTCCCCCACATTTTCCCCTTGAAGTCCTTAACATGCCCAGGTCAATCTAATCTTCACAGTTGTGATGGCAACATAAAAGCCTTTGATAAATATTTGCTTCCCAAGAAATAAAATACAAACTTCTCAGCTAATGTTCATAGGTCCTACACAATCTGGATTTTCCACCCTGCTTTTTCCAGCGTTATCTAAAACCATTCAACTCTCCCCAAATTCAAAACTTCACTCTCAGCCTGGTTAATGCTGGACAATAAAGACACAGAGATGAAAGAGAGATACCTTACCCAAGATGCTCAAAGTTCTAGTGGTAAGATAGAGAGGTAAATAATTAGCCAGAGAATGTGGTCAGTGGCAAGATAAACATTGCTTGTTCTCATCCCCATTCCATCAAAAATTATCTATTCACTGTCCCCTGTATATAAGCTTAGGCTTTCCTACCTCTAAGGTTTTCTTTGGGCTTTTTTCTCCTTTAAACACTCTGCATTGTACAAGGTCCAGCTCCTAGTGCCCTCTCTTTTGAGAATTCCAATGCCTAGCTCCTCTGGAGCTGAATCGGCCCACTGAGTAGTCCTACTTTTCCTGTATGTTTCTCAGCTTACATGTTTCATCCTCTGGAGGTCCTCTCTCACACAGGCTCCACCCACACCCCAAATCTGGGTTAGATACACCTCGGTGTTCCCACAGTACCTCATAAGTCTCCTAGTGTTGCCCACATCATGCTGCTTGCAATTTACCTTTCATTCTCACTAGATGCTGAGTGTCTTAAAGGCATATAACCTGTGGATCTTGTTCACAGTTGAACACCCAGCTCCAAGACTGGGCTGGTATATTTTAGTAATTCAATAAACAAGTGGAAGGAAGGGAGGAAATATTAAACCAGTCACCATGCACTATCATGCACTACCTTGTCTTTAGCACCCATGGGAAATGTTCTTTTAATCTTTGCTTTCCTAACAGCTTCCAAGCAGGGTTAGTCATAGATTCTCCCCTTCCCGTCCCCCGCCTCCCTTCAATCCACTATGGGATTGTGCATTTCTCTCTGAAGGCAACAAACTGCAGCAAATCTACCTGCCCCACTTGACTCTGAACTTTTGACGGTAAAGATTCTTTGTGTGCCCAGAAAATAGCAGGGGAAGTGGGGGAATTGAAGCTTAGATTTAATTTATAAATATAAAGCATCAACTCCTTTTGAGCAGGAACCACATCATTATTTTCTGTCTGAGTAAACCCTGAATAAAGTCCCTTAACTGCAGTCACAGTTTCTTCCGTTTCCAGAGCAGAAACAATGTGGTCGTGTTTCCAGCGTTGCTGGCCAGACCGGAGGGGTGGGGACTGGGTGTTGAAACCTAAGTTACCTAGATACCTATTTCTTCCTCTGTAACACAGGCTGTTGTCCTGTAAAAGCTCGCTGAACGGTGCCCAGAGCTAAGTCAGTGCCCATAGTCGGTCCTTCTCAATTGCGGTGCCTTAGTGGGGCAGGGCGTGGGCGGCACGTGGATGTGAGAAAGGGGTGCATGAGAGTGACCGATTAAAGGAGCCCCTGTCCTGCCACCGCACCTCTGAGACGCTCAATCTCTCCTCCCCGCCGCTTTCCCTTTCCAGGGTCAGGGGTAGTGGGTTCAAGCTGCGGTCGGGGAGCTCGGACCGCACCCAGTGCGCCAGGCCTGCTGCGCGATTGCTGGCCAGTCTCCCCGTCAGCCTGTCTAGAGCCCCACCTGGAAAATGGCTCCTCTAAGGCTCTTCCAGCCTAAACCCCGTCCTCTTGCAACTCTTGGGAGGGAAAGTTTGTCCCCCCAACTCTGACAGCTCCGAACCCCATCAGGCTGCACTCCCCCTGGGCCGGGGCCAGGAGCGTCGCCCCGCCCTCCTACGGGAGCGCCGTGACACCGCGAGATCTGGGACGAGAGGCGGGGCCGGAAGCCGGGCTCCTCTCGCGAGGCCCCGCGGAGCAGAGCCCGGAGGCCCTGCATCTGGTGGAGGTCGTTGGAGTCATTTGCCCGCCGCCAGCTCCTTCGCTTGCTGGTCCGCGCCCCGCCCGCCCCGGCCATGCTCTCCGCCTTCGCTCGGCCTGCCGGCGCCGCTGTCCGCCGCAGCTTCAGCACCTCGGCCCAGGTAGGCCCGCGAGGGGCTGGCTGCCGGCGGAAGCCCCCGGCCTGGGCCACGTGCGTTCCCCGCTCGCGAGCAGCCCTGCCCCGGGGGCCAGCCCGCAGCGCAGGGCCGCCGCGTACTGGTCGGCGATGGGGCACCCTAGGTCGGTCCTGACACCGGGCGGGAAGTGCGGGAGAGAGAGAGGGGAAGGTGCCCCAACTCCAGAACCAGTGCACTTCTTGGAATCCCCAAGCTCGACCCCCCCGGAGTCCTCCAGGGGGTTTGCTGGCTCGTAGACTGCAAACCTTCAAGGTTGAGAAGCCAGGGATCTAGGGTCGGAAGTAATTTATGTTTTGAGTGAATAACCTTCTTGTTCTTGCAGCATCCGTACAAGTACTGTGTAATTATTAATTCCATTGTACAGATAGGCGTGGTACCAAGGCTAGAAGAACTGGTCCAAAGTTAACACGAGTCATTTAGCCAGGGTATTAAAATTCAGCTCTCCTGATCATTGCCAATGGTTTTTGGATAACCAGCCTTCCAAGGCCTGAACAATACTTCCTCTTAAGGACTTTTATGAAGGTTCCTTATGCTGTAGTTAGTGGACTGGGCCTGCCCCCAGTGTTGAAACAGTGCATTACTAGGTCTGGGATTTCTAAAGCCTGAGCTATTTTTAGCTATATTTTCTAGTGCAGTGGTTCTCAAACTCTGGCATGTGGCAGAATCACCAAAAAGCGAATAATAAAGAACCGGCCAATATTTATTTAAAGCGGGTAGGATCTGGACCTCTATTTATTACCAAGTGCCCCAGGTGATTCTAAATACGTACAACCAAAATCAAAACCCAGGAGATGCCTACCTTGCCACACCGAAAAGGAAGGTGATTATTAAAGGAGATTACACATTTCTTGTCTAGTTTCTGTCTTTCAGATCACTTTTCTGTGCATTTAATTCATGTGGAAAAATAAGTATCTTGAGTATCCGAGATTGTCAAGAATTGGGCTGGGTGTTGCAGGGGATATCAGGGTGACTTGAGATAAGCCAAAAATGAATCAATTTAAGACTAAGAGGTGATGAAGATTGATGCTGAGGAGTGGGACAAGGGAACTTGACCAAAGTTAAGACAGTGGGATTTACTGACATTTGGGGAGGGGTGCTGAGAGAAAGAGGAGAATGGAGGACTCTGAGGCTCTAGGGTTTGCTGAGATGGGAATAAACTGGAAGAGAGCAGTTTGGGGCAGGTGGAATATATTAGTTTTATATATGTTGGGTTTAAAATGCCTGTTACACATACAAGAGAGAGATGTTGGAAAGGCAGTATGTCAGAAAGATGAGTTTGATCTAATGTCTAGAGACCTTAGATCCTGTATCCTTTACAGTAAAAATGTGTAGAGCAGAGCAACCTCAATGTGTTTATTTCTACAGATATGTGCTAGAGCAGTGGTAGGCAAACGCAGCTTGCGAGCTGCGGTTTGCTGACCACTGACGTAGACTCTTGATTCCAATAATTACAGCCTGTTGTTACTTGTGATTAAACCCCTATCTCAGTGATCGGCAAACCACAGCCCACAAGCCATATGTGGCTCGCGAGCCACAGTTTGCCGACCACTGTGCTAGAGTATGACACAAAAAATAGAAATTTAAAAACAAACTAGAAGAGACTTTAAAAGGCAAATGTGTAAATGAAGCAAGTGTTACTCTATGTCCATTTTCAAAACAGTTGCTAAGCAGTATACTATTGATAGCCACTCCTCAACCTGGGAAAGGTCAGCAAGTTTATAGACAGCTCTTTTCCGGAGGTCATGAACTAACCTGGATTGCCAAGGACTCACCTCCTAGTAAAGCTTCCACCATTTAAAGGCTGTGTTTTTATAAATATTAACTAAGTTGATGAGATTTTGTAATATACAAACAGTAACCACCTCAGCACACTGAAAGGGACAGTGAATGAGGAGGTCATCCCCCTTCTCCCTGCTCTTAGGTTGTGTTCATCTTGTGTGTCATATAGGACTGACGATTTAAGGACCCTAGTGAGGGCATCAGGTCAATCTGTCTCTTGCTAGAGTTTCTTTTTTATTTTTTGTTAATCTTCACCTGAGGATATTTTTCCTCATTGATTTTTAGAGACAGTAGAAGGGAGGGAGAAAGATGTGAGAGTGACACATTGTTTGGTTGCCTCCTGCATGCATCATGACCAAGGCCGGGATTGGGAATTCCAGGACCCTTCAAACTCTGGACCAATACTCTGTCCACTGAGCCAAACGTACTAGGGCTAGAGTTTAATTCTTTATCAGATAAAAACAAAAACACAAACTTGGCCATTTTTATCCTGGAATTATTTTGTGCTTCCCACATTGCAACCACTGCCCTGGTCAGCCTTAGAAGCTAGTAATTTGGGCATGAGGAACTTCAGAAGCTTTTTGAGCAAGGAAATGATTAAAACTTGGAATTTTACAAAAGGTGGTTTAGAGGTGATACTGAGGACCTAAGTTAGATAATGGGAAGATACTTGAGGTGCCAAGTCCTTCATGTCCTAAGTAGGTGTTTCTAATAAAGGAGGAGGCAGGATTCGGTTCAAACATTTGAATTTGGGAGAACACAGGTGCTATTTGGGATGGGAGAGGTAAAGAGAATTTATTTAGACCAGTGGTTCTCAACCTTCCTAATGCCGGGACCCCTTAATACAGTCCTTCATGTTGTGGTGACCCCCAACCATAAAATTATTTTCTTTGCTACTTCCTAACAGTAATTTTGCTACTGTTGTGAATCGTAATGTAAATATCTGTGTTTTCTGATTATCTTAGGCGACCCCTGTGATGATTAAGAACCGCTGATTTAGACCGTTGAGAACCGCTGATTTAGACAGTTGGGTTTGTGGGACCAGTTAAATGCCTAACACAACTGGGAATGTGGAGTTGGAATTTGGGAGTTCCTATGATTAGGGAAAAGATATGGAAATGATAATTGAAGATCTGGAAGTGGATATGGTTGCCAGATCTCGGGTTCTGAATTGGTCTGACTAGTTTTCTGTGAAGTCAAGGGTTCACCTTTTTTCTTTTTCTTTCTTTTCTTTTCTTTTTTTTTTTTTGTAAATCCTCACCCAAAGATACTTTTCCACTGATATTTTTTAAAATATATTTTATTGATTTTTTTTACAGAGGAAGGAAGAGGGATAAAGAGCTAAAAACATCGATGAGAGAAACATCGATCAGCTGCCTCCTGCACGCCCCCCAACCAGAATCGAACCTGGGATCCTTCAGTCCGCAGGCTGTCGCTCCATCCACTGAGCCAAACCAATATCGGTTCCACTGATATTTTTAGAGGGAATGGAAGGGAGAGAGGAGAAAAGAGAGAAAACCATATATGTGAGAGATACATCGGTTGGTTGCCTCCCACATGTGCTGCCGGAATCAAACCTGCAACCTTGGTGCATGCCCTTAACTGGGAATTGAACCCGAGACTCTGGTGCGTGGGATGACGCTATAACCACACCGACCATGGTTAGGGTTCGTCTTTAAAGGAGCAACTTAGATAACAATCCTGGCCAGTATGGCTCAGCATCATCCCATGCACCAAAAGGTCTCAAGTCCAATCCCTGGTCTGGGTAAGTATGGAGGCAATTGATCGATGTCTGTCTCTCTCTCTCTCTCTCTCTCTCTCTCTCTCTCTCTCTCCCTTCCTAGTCCTCTTTCTAGACTCAATGAAAAATATATCCTCAGGTGAGGATTTAAAAAAAAGAAAGCAAATCTTTTTTTTTTTTAATTCAAGCCAGTGTTCTTTTTTAATATATTTTATTGATTTTTACAGAGAGGAAGGGAGAGGGATAGAGAGTTAGAAACATCGATGAGAGAGAGACATTGATCAGCTGCCTCTTCCACACCCCCTATTGGGGATGTGCCTACAACCAAGGTACATGGGCTTGACCGGAATCGAACCTGGGACCTTTCAGTCCGCAGGCCGACGCTCTACCCACTGAGCCAAACCGGTTTCGGCACAAAGCTTAGTTGTAGTATATGCATTTAGAGTTTCCATTCTTCAAGCAGATTGCACTGTGTGGGATTGTTTTGCTTTTGGATTTGTTTGGTTTGATTTTTGTTTGTGATAACAGAAGCCCATTATTACCAGTATCAGTTGCTGTTGAATATAATGAGTAGTCATAGTGAAAGGATCCAGAGTAAGACAGCTGCCCTAGATGACCACACATGGTGCTTTGAGTTGTTGCATCTGCTATCTTTTCTCAGTTTGTATCCTAACTTCCTGGCAGCTGTCTGCCTACCAGCCAGGAATAGGCTCCTGTCTCATTTTTTAAAATATATATATTTTACTGATTTTTGTTTTACAGAGAGGAAGGGAGAAGGATAGAGGGTTAGAAACATCGATGAGAGACATCGATCAGCTGCCTTCTGCAAGCCCCCCACCAAAGACGTGCACGCAACCAAGGCCCATGCCCTTGATCGGAACCAAATCCAGGACCTCTGAGTTCACAGGCCGACGCTCTATCCACTGAGCCAAACCAGTTTCGGTATCATGTCTCATTCATGAGTTTAGTTTGTGACTACATTAAAGCTGTTGCTGTAAAGTACCAAATTACTGTCCAGAAAGATACAAACAACACAAGAGGCTGACATATGTATATGAGCCTTCAATAGTTCCCTTGGAATTTGTTTGTTCATTTTCTTTTGTGTTGTAGATTTGAATTTCTGAGAATATCTGGAATTTTGGTTGGGATTTGAGTGAGACCTAGAGAGGAAGAATGCCTTTTGTATAATGGGAGTGATCTCTAGAACAGGATTTAGAATAGATCTATTTTCTCTATGACTCTCTTTAAGATCCCAAATTTCAGATTCAAATTGCCTGTTTGGTTTGTATCCCAGCTTCATCACTTGCTATCTTTGTGAGTCTGGGTATATTACAACCTCTTTGCTTCAGTTCCTCACCTATAAAAGTTATGTTAATACTATTTAAGTAGAGGCCGGTGCACAGATTTGGGCACTGGTGGGGTCCCTCAGCGTGGCCTGTGGGTATTGGGCTGAAAGCAGCAGTCTGACACTGCCTGCTGCTCCTGCTCATCCCGCCCCACTGCACCTGCTACAAGTTCACACCCAATCCCAATCTGGAGAGGCTCATACTATTCACCACTCACCAGCCATGAGCTCTGCATCTGGCACCAGGGAGCAGCTCCTGCTTTGAGTGGTCATTCTGTCATTCAATCACTTAGGTTTTTATATAGAGTTGTGCAAATTAAATGTGGAAAGATGAAGCTCACTGCCTGCCACAGAGAAGACCCTGATAGATGGCCAGCTGTTAACATTTTGTTCCCACTGTTCCCAATAAATGAGATTTCTGGATGACTTAAGTTTCAGGCAGAATATCCTATATAATAAAAAGTTAATATATGCAAATCGACCAAACAGCGGAATAACCGGTTGCTATGACGCACACTGACCACCATGGGGCAGATGCACAACACAAGAGCTGCTCCCTGGTAGTCAGTGTGCTGCCCAGTCAGAAGCTGGGCTCATGGTTGGCGAGCGCAGCAGCCGTGGTGGGAGCTGCTTCTCAGCAGCACTAAGGATGTCTGGCAACTTAGGCCCGCTCCCCACCTAAGCCAGCAGTCAGACATTCCCCAAGGGCTCCCGCCCCCAGTACACAAATTTTATGCACCGGGCCTCTGGTTACTATATAATAAAGCCTGCCCCTTGTAGGAAAGATCACCAAGAAGTAGTAATTAAATTGGTTGTTTAAAAATGTCTGGGATGGGGTGGCCTTCCTCCCACCACTTAAATGCTGGTGTTCTATCCCTAATGCTTCTGTTCCTTTTTGTGCCTTGTCCATGTTCCTGGTTTCCATTAATTCCAGTGCAGACACTGTGACCTCCAGATCAAGTCTTTGGTGCATGGATGTTTCAAGTGGCCCAAATTCAGTGTGTGAAACAGTTCGTTATCCTTTTTTCAAAAAATCTATAAACTCTCGTCAGTTCTCTCTGTTGGTTAAAGGCAGTGCTGTCTACTTGAGCCAGAAATTGTCACCCCAGATTCCTTGCTCTACTCACCATTTGGGTGAAGATGAGAAGGGGGTGACTTAATCTATAGCTACTATTCCTCAAACCCCTTATAATCTACCTATCCTTGCTGCTCCCTTTATCCCACTCTTCAATCATGTTTAAACTATTACAGTAGTCTCCTTGCTTCTATTGTATGTTTCCAGTTCATCTTCCACTCTGTCTTATATCTTTCTAAAACCCAGATCTGGTCATGTTCTTCCCAACTTTTGAGGCCCTTCAGTAGTTCCCCATTGCCTGCCAGGACCCAATAATTCTGTGTTTGGCCCTCCCTTCTTCCTTTCTCCATATGTATCCAGCAGTGCTAGAGTCATAAAGAACTATCAAGACTACTTGTCTCCTCCCTCCATTATCTACCTGGTAAACTACCATCCTTCAAAACCCCCTCTAACAGTTTATTCTACCCCTATTTGTGCTGTTGCTCTTCTGAGAATCTGCCTCAGTGTTACTTGTTATACTAGGTGTTGTTAAGTTTGCGAGTCTTTGCAGGCAAGTCAGTCTGGCGTGTAGCAGAAGTAGGTGCCTGTTGAATTGTAGTGAGCTTTAACAGATGAATATCAGCCATTTTGGAAAACAGTCTATAGAGATTAAAAACAGCCGTGCCAATGTGGTTCAATGGTTGAATGTCGACCCATGAACCAAGAGTTTACTATGCCTGGATTGCTGGCTTAATCCCCAGTAAAGGTGTGCAAGAGGCAACCGATCAATGGTGTGTGTTTTTTCTCTAACCCTGTCCTTTTCTCTAAATCAATAAAATTGAAAAAAAAAATGTCTGCACAAAAACTTATAAATGCATCTTCATAGCAGCACTATTCATGATAGCCAAAAGGTGGAAATAACCCAGTTGTCTATCAACTGATGAATGGCTAAAAGAAATGGGGTACTGATTACAACATGAATTAACCTTTAAAACATTATGACCCGTAAAAGAAGCCAACATAAAAAGCCATGAGTTGTGTGATACCATTCATATGTGAAATATCCAGAATAGACAAAGGCAGGTCCATAGAGACAAAAGGAGGTTAGTGTTGCCAGTGGTTGTAGGGAAATGGAAAGTAAGGATTGCTTTATAGGGTAATGATTGTACAACTCTGAATATTCTAAAAACCATTGGATTGTACATTTTAAATGAGTGAATGTATGGTATGGAAAATAACATCTCAATGAAGCTATTTTTTTTTTTTTAATGAAGTCAATTAGATGATGACCAATTAGATCTATCTAGCTCTGAGTGGCTGTCTTATGACTTTAATTCCAGTAAGCTGACCAATAAAGTGATACAGATGCTTCTAGTTTTGTTGTTGCAGATGTTAATGAGGCAGTTAGTTTCTTTGGACTGACCCCGACCCTCCCAACTAAGCCATCACTTTTAAAGCTTCCAGCTGACATGCCCAGGCCAACTGCTGCTTGATGTGGAGCAGTAGTGATTCTCAAACTTTGGTGTCAGAGTCACTTGGGGAACTTGATAAAGCCCATTTGAAGGAGCCTGGCCCTCTGTTGGTTTTATTTTGTGCCTTCAGCAGATGATTCTAATGAACACCAAAGTTTGGGAGTTGATTTGGGGTAAGGAATCTGGGGCTGCATGCAGATCTAACTTACCTGGGAGAGAAGGAGCTTTTTAAACATATACATCCCTCCTAATCCTGCCTTAAGCTCCAGCCAAGATTATTACCTGATGCCTCTTCCCCAGGCAGTTGATTGCCACCCTGTGTCTTCTGCACACAGTATACTTAACTCTTTTCCCTCAGCTCCTCACACATGCCTGCTTGTCCCCTCCAGAGCCAGCAGAGGTCTTCATTACTGCAGTCCCATGTGTGATGGCTAGCCTGTGGTAGGTGATCAATAAATGTTAGTTTATATTTTTTAAAATTGCAGATTGAAAGTAAGGCTGCTCTTACCAGTCCAGCTGCCTGAATGAGTAAAGCTTATTCATCTTTCAGAGGCTGCTATAAGTATACCGTCACAAATCTCTACAGACATGAGTTCTTCCCCATGTTCCTGAGGCAAGCCTCTAACCTTCACAAGGAAACTGTATCTTTGGACAGTACAATTACAGTTGTATCTTTCTTTGGCATCTGTGCAATACTTTGCAGGAGGTATCCTTTTAATGTAAATCAATTTAATGCTGATTGTATCTGAAGAGTTCTTTCTCTGTGCCTCTTTTTAGAACAATGCTAAAGTAGCTGTGCTCGGGGCTTCTGGAGGAATTGGGCAGCCCCTTTCGCTTCTCCTGAAGAATAGCCCTTTGGTGAGCCGCCTGACCCTCTATGATATTGCTCATACACCTGGAGTGGCTGCAGATTTGAGCCACATTGAGACCAGAGCGACTGTGAAAGGTACTGGGCATTCTGGGCCTGGAGAACCAGGAGGCTAGGATCCAAGTTTACAGTAAGAACCTTGGATGAAACTAGATGTTCAGAAACTTGGGGTGATCATGTTCAGTTTAGAATTAACTTTTACAAATGATCACACTTTTTTGGACTTGAATCTATAAAAATTTAAGTAACAATGCCTTTCCAAAAAATGTCCATTGAAATTTTTTCTGACTTGAAAAGTATTGTGAAGATGGTGAAGAGGAGCTTCCTGCTAGGACTTGGGACAGTGAGAAATGCTGTTCCTAGTCCTAGTTGTTATGGGCCAACTCTCCACCTAGGATTACTTTTTCCAAAGCTTGGCCACCTTAGATAAATCTGCCTTCCTATTTGGGAGATAGAGATATGTTATTAATTACATAAAATTATATGCCCTGCTTATTTTACCCTCACATCTTAGCAACATTTCCCATGTACCAGATTCTTGGTGACACTTTTTAAAGCTTTACTATAATTTATCACTTATTATTATTCCCATACTGTTGGCCATTGGCTCTTTCCTGTTTTCCTCTAAATATATAAGCTGTGATAAATATCCTCATCTTTATATTTTGTTTCTTAGAGTCCATATGACACTTAGAATATTTGTGACTACATTAAAACTGTTGCTGTAAAGTACCAAATTACTGTCCAGAAAGGTACAAACAACACAAGAGGTTGACATGTGTATGAGCCTTCCATAGTTCCTTGGAATTTGTTCATTTTCTTTTGTGTTGTAGATTTGAGTTTCTGAAAGCTTTTACAAATAAGGAAAAGGTCTATTAAAATCAAAACAGATTTGGTCTTGGAGCAAATTTCCCTGAAATCCTTGAATATGCACCTTATTTTCCTCAGATACTAGAAATAAACAAAATAGGTACTAATACTTAAGAGTTCTATTTATCAGCATAGGGTTTTTTCATGGCCTTCAGTGTGCCTTCTGGTCTGACCCTAAGATGGCACTTTTGTTAGGATGATCATTATGTAGAGTAAGCAACTCTTTTAACTGGGAGCTGAGAATGACTTACTGGGTGGTTTCGTTTTATGCAAACCTGGAAGGTTAACCCTTTCTGAACCCAGGCCTGGGCAAATGGAGGCTAGAGGAAAGTAGAATGAAAGGGGGACATTCCTGTCAGCCAGAAATGTCAGGCTCACAGGTGGGCTTGCCAGCCTTTCTGTGGCCTGTGGTCAGCATTGGACACAAGTGGGGTAATTTACTAGGTTCTGTCCCATAGGTGTGCTAGCCTCTCTTGGTTGCAAACTATAAGATTGTTCTCTTGGGCGTTTTTTTCTAGGCTACCTCGGACCTGAGCAGCTGCCAGACTGCCTAAAAGGTTGTGATTTGGTGGTTATTCCAGCTGGGGTCCCGAGAAAACCAGGTGTGTATTTGAAAGCCTTCCCTAGCATCTCCCTACAAGTCAGTTGAGGAAGTGATTTTCCATGAAAAATAAATCTAGTCAGATCTCTCTGCTGCAGAAAAAATTTCAAAGCTCTCCATTGCCTGTGGGATAAAAATCAAGGCCTCGTGTGTTACCTGCTCATTCCTCCTCCCCAGCCTGGAATGCACTTTCTTCCACCTGTCTCCACCTTGGAAATTCTTCATGACCCTCCTTCTCAGATATCACTTGACCTGACTTCCATCCCCACTCCCCACCCTCACAGACCTCTGTTTCAGCACTTGTCACACTGGACTGTTTTCCCTTCAAGGTAGTTTAACTTAAAATGAGGACTTTGCCCTAACTGGTTTGGCTCAGTGGATAGAGCGTCAGCCTGTGGACTAAGGGTCCCGGGTTTGATTCTGGTCAGGGGCCCATGTAAGGGTTGTGGGCTCAATCTCCAGCAGGGGTCATGCAGGAGGCAGCCAATCAATGATTCTCATTACTGATGGTTCCATCTCTTCCTCTCCCTAACTGTGTGAAATCAATAAAAATAAAATGGGGAGCCTGTGTCACTCATGTTTGACAGCTAGCATACAGCTCTTGGCACATATTTAGAAATTTGTCCTGTGCTTTGTGAACATCTTGAATTGGATCATCCTCAGGCATGACTCGGGATGACCTGTTCAACACCAATGCCACAATTGTGGCCACCCTGACTGCTGCCTGTGCCCAGAATTGCCCGGAGGCCATGATCTGTGTCATTGCAAATCCGGTGAGTGCTGCTGTCAGGTAGGTTGCTGATATATACAAAAGTTCACAACAAAAGTGTGCTAATGTCTTAGACAGAGAATAATCAGACTGACATACTGAAATGGTAAGTTGGGGGCACTAAAAAGAGGTCCTTACATTTATTTCCTAAGGATTCCTTCTGGCATAGACTGAGTTTTTTTTGTTGTTTTTTTTTTTTATATATATTTTATTGACTTTTTACAGACAGGAAGGGAGAGGGATAGAGAATTAGAAACATCAATCAGCTGCCTCTTGCATACCTCCCATTGGGGATGTGCCCATAACCAAAGTACATGCCCTTGACCAGAATCAAACCTGGGACCTTCAGCCCACAGACCAACGCTCTAGCCACTGAGCCAAACCAGTTAGGGCCTAAGTGCGTTTTAACCTGATTTTTCTATCAACTGTATGCCTTTGGACAAGTCACTTTCCTTATGTGAATAATCTTAGTTTCTCAACTTGGAAAATAAGTCCATTCTTAAGGCTTCTTCCAGCCATGATTGTGGGAGCCTGTTGAACTCCTTTTACTATGTTCTACCCAGGGTTTACATTTCCTGGTTCCCCAACACTCCCTTTCTTCTCACACTTAACACATATATCTCATATGCAGTCACATCAGGTCCTGCCTGCTTAATCTTCAGTTCAGAAACTCTGCTGTGTCCTCTCTCAGACGGTTCCCACGACTGTCCTAGCAGCAAATTTAGCAGCAGCCCTCTTCATTCATTCCTCTCTCCTGATTGACTGGATTCTGGCCTCTGATTATGACAGTGCTATGATAGTGATGTTGACTGAGGAATGTGACCGTTGATAAACACACAGAGCTTATGCAATGGCCTCTGAGAAAAGGATCCTGTCTTTCATAGCCTGCTTACCCTTCCTCAGGGCCATTTGGTCAAAAGTAGAAAGCAGTTGCTTTTATCAGGGAGCTGACTGGTGCCTAATATATATCTTGCTGTTTAATTTTAATTATATTGTTTCTGTAAACCAAGTGTTAGGTACTTGCCATGTACATAGTCATTTAATCTTCTCAACAGCCTTATGAGGTAATTTTATCCCTGCTTACAGATAAAGAACCAAGTCTTATGGAGTTAAAGTAGCTTTCCCTGGGTTACCAATGGAGTGACAGAGCTGGGACTTTACCCTATGCCATCTGAGCTTTTAGCTCTGTGCTGTGCTCTTTTGTTAGGAATGGCCATTCAGGTGTAAGTTCTAGCTGAAGATGTCCTGTGTAACCATCGTCACATTTTGAAGTTGATAGTTCCAGGGCCACCAAGGGGAAGAGCGCCTGCTGCAGTGCAGAGTTTCTTTGTTTATGTGGAGCGGGAAAGAGGCACTCTGATAGCAGAGGAAGTCCATCCCTATAAACCCATCTCTTTTGACATATGACTATGTTCTCAGAATGCCTGGCAAATTATGCTGTCTCTTGGATTTATTAGGTTAACTCCACCATCCCAATCACATCTGAAGTTTTTAAGAAGCATGGAGTATACAACCCCAATAAGATATTTGGTGTGACAACCCTGGATGTTGTCAGAGCCAATGCTTTTGTTGCAGAACTGAAGGTAAGAGCCACATTGGATATCTTTTCAAGCTCCCATTTCTGAACTTCTCTGGGCCATCCTTGGTTCTTTTATGGGCATAGAAAACATCAGGGCATTTACAGATCACTTGTAATTTGGGAGTTTTAGTTATTTTTAATTTTTTAAAATACGTTTTTATTGATTTTAAAAAAGGGAGATGGATAGAGAAATAGAAACATCGATGAGAAACACCAGTCGGTTACCTCCTGCATGCCCCCTGCGGGGGATCAAGACTGCAATCTCAGCATGTGCCCTAACCGGTAATGGAACTGGTGACCTCTTGGTTTGTGGGAGGAGGCTCAACTACTGAGTCACCCTGGCTGGGCTTACATGTTTTTAATAACTTGCCCTGTGGTGGGAAATAGCTCTCACATTTTTGGGGGGCATCAGTAGGCCCCTGCAGATTTAAACCAACAGCTTTAGTCTTGACTTAGCTTATTCTTCTCTTCTTGATGCTTTAGAGGTTCAGGCTTTCCCTGGGTTTCTCATTGGCTGGACTGAATTGTGCTCTTCAAGCTCATTGCCTCTGAAAACTAGTATTAATGCGATTTACCTGCTAATCATTAGATAAATTATTGGATAGATCCTAAGATTGCAGAATTGCTGTCTTCAGGCTGTAGTTCTGACTCCCCTTCTTGGGTTACCTGCGGTAGCTTTTCTCGGATAGTTCTGATCTTGCCAGCTGTCTGCTTCTTCCTGCACTACTGGACTGAGCTGTGGACTCATCCTGAGGTGGGTTTGGCATCAGTGCTAGATCTGGTGTTTTCCATGCCTTTCACAACTTGCTGTATACTCTTTTTGGTGTGGATCCAGCAGAACCATTTATGTTGGCCCCAAAAAGTTTCCTTGAACTTCAGACCATTTTTTTCCTGACTTTTCAGATAAGAGGAGCCTCTCTAAAGTAGGGAGCGTTATCATGCACACAGCTTAGTGAGAAGTTGCACCCACAGGTCTATTGGCCTTTATTTTACTCCCCTGTGAACCAGACAGGGAGTTCTGTCTCTGGAGTTCTGATGACAACCTACTTTAGTTCATACTTCAGCATGTTCTTCAGGCTTGATTCTAGATATGGCGGTCATCAAAGTCCATAAGACATGGCCCCAGGCCTTGGGAGCTCTGTTGAATGGAGAGACACTTTAAGGCTTTGTGAAGAAGATCACATTGAAGCTGAGAGTGCACAGGCTGTTCCTGAAACTTGTACCCCAGTTTCATGGAAGCAGTAGTGTTCATTCTCTTAGGGTTCCCATCGTGTTGCCAGCTGTCAGAGCATACCGTTTCCCCTGGGTCCCTACTTGTGCACAGTGAAGTAGCTACATGTGGCTGGTAAATAAGATAAATAAAATTAGAAATGTTTGTCCTCCATCACACTAGTCAAATTTCAGGTGCTTGATGGCTACATATGACTGCTGTATTTTTATATAAAGTCCTATTAGATAGTGCTTCTCAGCCTAGAAGCTTTACTGTTAGAGGTGGTGGATGGAAGATCTTGGCCCCTCCCAGAGAATCTGGTGCTTGACAAGTGTCAGCTAAGTGAACTGCCCTTTACCTCATTCTGTCTGACATTCTGAAAAATGGCCTGAGTCAAAATTTACCCTTAAGCTCCTAATGCCTGGTTCCTCCCTCAGCCCTCTCAGCCATCTGACCCCTTTTACTTCCGCATTCCCTTTCCACTAGGCTCGCAAAAATTGTCTAGTGTACATTTCATACACTGCTGTTATATGTGTTCTTCATACCCCCTGGCCTTTGCTCCTTTTGCCTAGAGCTGTGGTCAGCAAATTTCGGCTCATGAGCCACATACGGCTCTTTGGCCCCTTGAGTGTGACTCTTCCACAAAATACAATGGCCTGGGCAAGTCTATTTTGAAGAAATGGCGTTAGAAGAAGTTCAAGTTTAAAAAATTGGGCTCTCAAAAGAAATTTCAATCATTGTATTGTTGATATTTGGCTGTTGACTAATGAGTTTGCTGACCACTGGCCTAGTGTATGCTTCCCTTGGGGCAAGTCCTCCTGTTCCTTCCCAGGAGAATGAGGTCAGTCCCAGGAAGCCTTCCGATGCCGATGAAGTGCTCCTCTGGCTTCCATAGAGTTGTGCTGGGACGGCTCTTTATATCGTCTCATTAAACATCAGGTTTCTCAAAAGCAGGGGCTTTTTTCATGCCTGTGACCCTGGTGACTGGCACAGCACCTTGGCTCTGAGCTCCCTGCTTCACAGTTGATCCTGCTATTCCTGTCTGCTCTGGGCTCCCCCTCCGTTGGCCCCTCTCCCCTGCCCACCACCACCACCAGAGGCTTGGCAGTTCCTAACTTAGGGCTGCTCTCTTCAGCAGCTGCAGCATTTGGAAAAGGTTCACCTCTGATCCACAATTTCCACCAGGTTCTTTTTTTGACTGTCATAAGAATACCTGGTTCACAGAGTCTTTAGGGGCATTGTACCTCAGTTTAACAAATGAACCAGCCTCTCTCAGCTAACCCACTAATGAACCAGGGTGTTCTGAGCTTTCCCAGTTTTGTTCTTTCTGTCCAATCATTGTTTGAGTTGACAGATTTCTCACCCTTAGTTCCCTGGAATTTTTTTACTTTGATTTGTTCTTTGACAAAGTATGGGCACATGAGTCTGGGCTTGTGCATTGGAATAACATTAGCTGTGGGAAAGAGGACTGTCATCCTTTGATTCTGAGAAGATAGACTGATAGGGACCAATGCAGGGGTGCCTACAAGGAGGCAGTTTTCAACTCATTATAAAGGGAAAACCTCGTGACCTCACAAGATGACAAGTTACTCCTCATTTCTATGTTCAGACTGATGTCAGACAGTAGGGTCAGGCCATGGTAGATTTGCACAATGCTGGAGTCAGTCTCTTCTAAATTTTTTGTTTTGTTCTTATTCCTGTGGATTTTTCCCAATATTGGTGTTTGGGGTAGATGTGACATATTTTATATTCAAAAGAGCTTGTTAAACCTTAATCTTGTTTCACATTTGTTGACCAGGGTTTGGATCCAGCTCGAGTCAATGTTCCTGTCATTGGTGGCCATGCTGGGAAGACCATCATCCCCCTTATCTCTCAGGTATGTTTGTGACCTTGCCAAGAAGCCTTAAGATCCACTTTGAGGCACTCAGGACAGACTGACAAAGGTTACAAAGATCTGTTGTATTTTGAAAGGATGCTATGGATGCAGCCCCATCCCAGGTGTCCAAGGGTTTCTTGACTGGTGGGGGGCTGTGGTCAGCTTCCAGTGTTTCGGGTCCACAGTTGTATGGGGTGAGTATAGTCAGAAGGTGCTCAAAGCAACCAGCCCAAGCACACAGTGAAAACTGCTGATAGAAACATTCATGAATTTCTACTGAGGTCAGAGCAGGCAAAACGGCTTTGTATAATAACTAGACTAGAAACCAGATAACACCACTTAAGAATGATATCAAATCAACCTCATAAATCCAAGTACAGTGCACTGACAAGGACACAAAATATTTTTGCTAATCTTGCCAAAAATGCATAAGCTTACACAAAATTCCAAGGAAACATCTTACAGATTCAAATTAATGGACATTCTGCAAAATGCGTGACAGTACTCCTGACCTTGTCACGAAAGACAAGGGAAGACTGAGAAACTGTTAGAGAATGGCTAAGGGGAAATAACCTAATCCATTGCTGGTAAAGTCCTGAATAGGTCCTGGAACAGAAAAGGGACATTAGGGGGAAGAGTGGTGACATTTTAATAAGGTCTGGAGTTTAGATGGCCTATCTCCTGTTCTATCCTATTTGTACTGTGCTTGTGTAAGATGATAACATGAGGAAAACAAGTGAGGAAAGTCTTAGTGCTATTTTTACAATTTTCCCCTAAAATTAATCTAAAATATAAAAAGTTCCTTAATTTATTAGGGAATTCACAGCAAAGTTGACTTTTTCTTTAAAAAACGGCTCTTGGTTTCCCATGTATTGATGACACAAGGAACCCTCTGTGAATAGGGAGAGAAGAGTGGGATCTGAACCCACTCACAGGATCCCTGTGACTTTTGCTTGCAGTGCACTCCCAAGGTGGACTTCCCTCAGGACCAGCTGACAACCCTCACTGGACGGATCCAGGAGGCTGGCACGGAGGTGGTCAAGGCCAAAGCTGGAGCAGGTAGGATCCCGGAGGCTGTTCATGGGTGGGTGCTGATGCCAGAGTCACTGTTAAGAGTTCACATTTGAAGGCTGCAACAGCAAACCTTTTTCTAAGTTACCTATATGTTCACTTGATAGAAAACCCTATATCAGAGGGTAGTTCCACCCACTCAGTGGAATAGAGTGGTGTTTGAGGTTGGCAAAGCTAATTCTTAGCATTCATGAGTTTGTGGATTGAGGACTGCTGACCTAAATTCTGGACGACTAAAGCTAGAGATTTTACAGGTGCTTTTTTTAGCTGGCAGGGCAGGCATACCTGGATTTTACAGTCTCTGTGCTAGCTTGGCTAACCTTTCTGTGTCCCCCTAGGCTCTGCCACCCTGTCCATGGCATATGCTGGAGCCCGATTTGTCTTTTCCCTTTTGGATGCAATGAACGGAAAGGAAGGAGTTGTCGAATGTTCCTTCGTTAAGTCCCAAGAAACGGACTGTCCATATTTTTCCACACCATTGCTGCTGGGGGTAAGTATTCCAGAGTCTGGGTCTCTTGACTGTGGATGGAGAATTTGCACTAGTTAAGACTTAGCTCTGCCCTGTCTGGCTGCTTCATAATTCAGAGTTCTCTTTTGCAGTCACTACATCTCATTGTATGGCCTGTGCTTGGGTTTTTGAGGGTGGAAGAGCATCACTGAATTAAGAGGAAGACAAACTGTGGTCTTGGCATA
>PVJN01038914.1:0-20075 GCA_004026805.1 Lasiurus borealis
CCCCCCACTGGCAACCCAAGCATATGCCCTTGATCAGAATCCATCCCGGGACCCTTCAGTCTGCAGGTGACACCCTGTCCACTGAGCTAAATCGGGTAGGGCAGTGGTCGGCAACCTGCCGAGGTTTGCTGCTCTGATGACTAATGAGTTTGCTGGCCACTGTGATTAAGCCCAGGGGCTTAATCACAAGGAACAACAGCCTGCAATTATTGGAATCGAGAGTAAGGAAGAGGAAGTGTCCTTTTGAGTAGCACAAAGGTATCTTCCACTTCTGGCTTCATCCCAACCAGGAAGTGACCCAGCCATTTGTCTAGCATCTCCACACTTTATATGCTACCTGCCCATTAGTCACTCAATAGTTATCTAGGATATCAGATCAGATCAATCAGATCAACAGTGGTGGTACTGCAGTGCTTGTGTTCAAGTAACCCTTATTTTATTACAGTATATTGTTATAATTATTTCTATCTTATTATTATTTTGCCAATCTTCTACTGTGCCTATTTTATAAATTAAACTTCAGTATAGATATGTATAGGAAAAAACATAGTAGCAAACTATACTTTAATCTAAAATATATATATAGTGTTACCAGACCAAAGTCTGTGTGCCTGATGCTTCAAAAGGCCAAACTCCAAAGAGCTGAGTTTTAAGTAAAGAAATGTTTACTGCCCTAGCCCAGTGGTAGGCAAACTCATTAGTCAACAGAGTCAAATATCAACAACACAACAATTGAAATTTCTTTTGAGAGCCACATTTTTTAAACTTAAACTTCTTCTAATGCTACTTCTTCAAAAGAGACTTGCCCAGGCTGTGGTATTTTGTAGAAGAGCCACACTCAAGGGGCCAAAGAGCAGCGTGTGGCTTGCCGACCACTGCCCTAGCCAATTTGGCTCAGTGGATAGAGAACTGGCCTGTGGACAGAAAAGTCCCAGCTTGGATTCAGGTCAAGGGCACATGCATGCGTTTCGGGCTCTATCCCCAGTAGGGGGCATGCAGGAGGCAACCAATCAATGATTCTCTATCATCAATGATGTTTCTTTTTTAAAAAATATATATTTTATTGATTTTTTACAGAGAGGAAGCGAGAGGGATAGAGAGTTAGAAACATTGATGAGAGACATCGATCAGCTGCCTCCTGCACGCCCCCCCACCCCCACTGGGGATGTGTCTGCAACCAAGGCACATGCCCCTGACCGGTATCGAACCTGGGACCTTTTAGTCCACAGACTGACGCTCTATCCACTGAGCCAAACTGGCCTCTTTTTTCTTTTTTTAAAAATATATTTTATTGCCGAAACCGGTTTGGCTCAGTGGATAGAGCGTCAGCCTGCGGACTGAAGGGTCCCGGGTTCAATTCTGGTCGGGGCCATGTACGTTGGTTGTGGGCACATCCCCAGTGGGGGGCGTGCAGAAGGTGGCTGATCGATGTCTCTCTCTCATCAATGTTTCTAACTTTCTATCCCTCTCCCTTCCTCTCTGTGAAAAATCAATAAAATATTAAAACAAATAAAAATATATTTTATTGATTTTTTACAGAGAGGAAGGGAGAAGGATAGAGAGTTAGAAACATCCATCAGCTGCCTCCTGCACGCCTCCTACTGGGGATATGCATGCAACCAAGGTACATGCCCTTGATGGGAATCAAACCTGGGATCCTTCAGTCCACATGGTGGCAGCTCCATCCACTGAGCCAAACTAGTTTCAGCGTCATTAATGATGTTTCTGTATCTCTCTCTCTCCCTTCCTCTCTGAAAATAATAAAAGTATATATATATTTTTTTTTAATTGATTTTTTACAGAGAGGAAGGGAGGGGGACAGAGAGCTAGAAACATCAATGAGAGAGGGACATAGATCAGCTGCCTCCTGCATGGCCCCTACTGGGAATATGCCCGCAACCAAGATACATGCCCTTGACTAGAATTGAACCGGGGACCCTTCAGTCTGCAGGCTGACGCTCTATCCACTGAGCCAAACCAGTTTCGGCAAAAGTATATTTTTTAAAATGAGAAAGACAAACTAAAAAAAAAAAGTTTACTGATCAAGAAGGTCAGCGGAGAAGACGGGAGATCTAGTAGTACCTCAAATCCATCTTAAGATAGATGACAGAGTTCAGGCTTCTATTATGTCAAAGGAGGGAAAATGGAAGGGATGAGGACGTGCAGACATCTGTTGCCAGCAGGGTCTAAGGAAGAGGAACTCTGAGCTTAGTCTGTTGACCTCCTGGATGTAAGTTCCTTCAAGAGGTTCCTGCAATTATTGATAAGCGATCATTATTATTTTTTAAAATAAATATATTTTATTAATTTCGTACAGAGAGAAAGGGAGAGGGATAGAAAGTTAGAAACATTGATGAGAGAGAGACATTGATCAGCTGCCTCCTGTACACTCCCCACTGGGTATGTGCCCACAACCAGGGTACATGCCTTTGACCAGAATCGATCCTGGGACCCTTGAGTTCGCAGGCCAACACTCTATCCGCTGAGCCAAACCGGTCAGGGCTATCATTATTATTTTTGAAAAAATATTTTTATGGATTTCAGAGAGGAAGAGACTGAAACATCCATAAAGAGAGAGAACCACCAACCCAGGACCTGCTGCCTCCCACACGCACCCCACAGGAATGCCCTGACCAGGAATCCAAAGGTGACCTCTTGGTTCATAGGTCGTCGATGCTCAACCACAGTCATTATTGCTGTACATACTTTCTGGCGAGGCACCTTCTGGTAAGGGGCTGTTTTTGTAAAACTCAAGCCTCAAGCAGAATTCCTCTAATGAGTAGCATGTTTATATGCAAGATTAAGCAGAAGCTAATACCCTGAAGGCCCTGGGAACAAAGCATGATTGAACATGATGGAGTGAGGCCGACCATTTTACTCCTTTACAATAGTATATAGGGTTCAGTACTATCCCTGGTTTGGTTTCAGGCAGCCATTGATAAGGGGAACAACTATAATTTGTTATGCAACAAGATTAGATAACTAATACCTACAACAATTGGAAGTAGCTATTATAATTTCAATAAAATGCAAAGTGGCTCTAAAAACAACAATTCAATTCTGGGTATCTATTTTATTATTATTATTATTATTCAAAAAGAGCTGTAAGCACTTGGGTATTTATATTGAAGAGAGAAAAAAAACAGATGGAATCAAGCCAGCATAGCAGAGGATATGTATGGTAATGTTAATGTAAAAAAAAAAACACACTGAAACCTGTAAAGAATTTTTGTGAGTTTATTTGAGCCAAACTGTCGACATATGTCAGGAAGCAGAACCTCAAGGAACTGAGGTAATGCTCCAGAGAACAGAAGGTTACATTTGTATTTATACATTGCAATCAAGGGAAAGGGATGTGGGTGGGTTACATAAAATCCACTGGTGACAGACTAGAGAGGTGGGAGAAAGCAAAGTTCGGAAACTCCTGGGATTAAATAAAAATTAGAATGATAGACACATCAGGAACAATGAACACGATCATGAAGGAATTTGTGGTATCTGTCCTGGCGCCCAGCACAGGTTGTGCCCTAAGGAGTCCAGAAAAAGAGAAGTTACAAGTTTCTCAGACATTTCAAAGGGCATGTTATTATAAATGTAAAAAGACAGATAGCCTCAGTTAAGGTAAAGTGAAGATACCGGCCTAGAATGTAACTCCCCACCATCACTGCTTTTAGTTAAAGTTTAATTTGAGACCATCCTTTGCAGTTACTTTAGGTCTCTGAGTTTGCAGGACCACCATGCAGGCCTTCCCTGAGCTGGTCAAGTTAGCATGTGGCCCCTTTCATCCACACAGCGTATTTTCAACTCTGAAAAAGTGAGTGTCCATAAATAAACTATAGTGCATTGCTTCTGTGGAAGGACCTGCAGTCGGTGATCTAGCAATAATTTTAAGAAAAATATTTTTTTTGAGCTCAGAGAGAGAAAAGGAGAGCTCTAACTAGTTTGGCTCAATGGATAGAACATGGGCCTGTGGACTGAAAAGTCCTGAGTTGGATTCCAGACAAGGGCACATGCCCGGGTTTCAGGCTCCATCCCCAGTAAGGGGCATGCAGGAGGCAGCCGATCAGTGATTCTCTCTCAGCATTGATGTTTCTATCTCTCTCTCCCTCTGCCTTCCTATCTGAAATAAAAATAAAAAATAAAAATAAAAAGAGAGAGAGAGAGAGAAATGATAGAAGCACCAATGATGAGAGAGAAACATTGATCTGCTGTCTCCTGCTTGCCCTCCTGGGGATCAACCCCACAACCCAGGCAAGAGGGGCGCCGGGAGAGGTGCCAGTGGCTACAGTGACCCTGGAGTACTCTGAGGACCCCGCCCCCTCATGTGGCCGGAACTCCATTTCCCACAGGCCCGCACGTGCAACTCCATTTCCCACAATTCCCGCTCCGCTTCCGGCGTGGCCGGGGCGCTGCTGCGGACGGCTTCCGGGTTTGGGCCTGGCGCTGCGCTGGTGGCGGCGGCGGCGGCCGAGTGGGACACGGGAGGTGGGAGCAGGGGGACCGGTATGGACGTTTCGGGGCAGGAGACGGACTGGCGGAGCGCCGCCTTCCGGCAGAAGTTGGTCAGTCAAATGTGAGTCGGGGCCGGGGCGGCGGGCGGGGTCACCGGACCTTCCCCCCCCCCCCCGTACTCCCCCACGCGCGGCGGGCGAGGCCCGGGCTGGACCCCGGAGACTTAGGGCATCGGGACCCGCGGGGCTCGAGGGCGCTGCGAGGCCGAAAGCGGCGGGGACCCGCGCGCGTGTCCGGGGGCGCAGCCCTCTCCCCCGGCGATCCTCCTCCAGCGGTCCTCTCTGTTCCCTGCCGACACGGGCTGCTTGTTAGCTTTCCTGGGGCCGAACTATGCAAACCACCGAGCCTTGGCTTATGAGTCATCGCCCTGAGCTTTTCTTACTCGTCATTTGTGTGCTTTGCAGGGTGCAGACTTTCCCCTGCTGGGAATCACACTGAATAGAAAAAAAAAAGAATTGGGATAGTCCGTAGTGGCTTCAGCAGGTCTCTGGGTGCTTTCTGATTCCTCTTCCAGGCAAGCGTATGGGGATGAGAGAGAGACTGGAGGGAGGGAGATGGCAGGTGAGGTTGGGAGGCTAGCGGCTCGCGCTGTTGGCGGTGGGCTGCGGGCGCCGCGCCCCCTTCCTTCCCCTCTGCTTCCCCCCATCTCACTCCCCTGCTGCCTCCCAGAATGGACCTTCTGGAAGGGTGACAGGAGGAAGCTGTCAGGACGCTACTGTGGGTTGGGAGGAGGGAGTGAAGAGCCGGGGTTGGTGCCTTTAGTCTCAGTTACTGAACCCCGCAGTGCATGGGCTGCCAGGGCACCCTAGGCGAGGCTTCACCCTCGAGGAACTCCAGCTCCGCACCACCCACCGCTTGCTTCCTTTAGCAGTCTTTTACTGAGCTTGCCGGCGAGTCGTGCTAGCCACAGATTTGCCTGAGACAGCCCCTGCCTTCAGGGAACATACTGTACGTACTGCCATAAAGGAGCAGTTACAGTGCAGTCCTCCTCCTAGAATCGACAGTTTGCTTGGACAGGCCACGGGGCAGCTGAAGAAACCGAGTTCTCAAAAGACAAATGGGAGTGTGACGGGCCATCATCTCAAGCTAAGGGAGTGTGGAAGCGTTGAGCACTCGGTGCCCGGCGGATGTTGCTGTGGGCTGAGAGTTCTGGGATTTGAGGAATTAGGAGGTTCGGGAGATGATAATGGAACGAGGGTGAGCAGGTGCTGACACGTTAATGCAGCGCTAAGGAACTGAGCCTGTGTTGGCATGTGGCCCGCTTTGAAGTAGTGAAAAGCCAGAGTTGGAAAGATCCCTTGCGTCCCAGGAGATGGATCAAGAACAGAGGAGAGAGGCTAGTTAGGCCATTAGGGGAGTTTTGAGCTCTTGGGGTTTGGGGACCTGCTCTTTTTCATCCTTGCGTTCCCATTGTTTGATCACAGCCTGTCACGTTGCTCCAAAAAAATGGTTGTGGAATGACCTCGTCAGGCTAGGGATTATAAAGGCCTCCATTATACACTGGTAGAAACTGAAAGAGGAAGATGATTCCAGAGAAAGGGGAGAGTGGGCATTGACAGTCATCCTTGATGACTAACTAACTGGATGGAGGGGGTGAGTGCAGCCCTGTGGAAGGAAGTGGGGCGGAATGCTGAGAAACCTCTTAGTACGTTGGAAGGAGTGGGCATTGCAGAGATAGCGGCTGTGGAATAGTTTGGGGACACACCTGCAGGCATTGCAGAATGAGTGGACATTGTTTTGTGATGCACTAGAGTTATCTATAGGTGAAGTCTTCAGGGATGGTCCACTGCAGGGCTCTAGCCAGAAATCCACCTCCCAACCCCGGGGGAAAGATTCCTTTTTGGGGAACCTAGAATTTAAGAACAGGAAGAATGAGTTGTAGCCAAAAAAAAAAAAAATGGGGAAGGTGAGGGAAGGTCAGATGGCTGGGAGGGCAGTTGAAGAGTTTCTGGGTGTCAGGGACTGACTGGCTACCTCCTAATTCGGCTTCCTTTTGCTTCCAGGGAAACTAGGTTCCTTTTCCTTTTTGCCAGATGGCTGCTTGTGTATTTGTTTTCTATTGCTGCTGTAACGATTTACCACAAATATCCTATATAGTAAAAGCCTAATATGCAAATTGTCCCCTCGGACAGTTGTTGGACTGGCATTTGATCAGGAGACCGGGAGTTCGGCCGCTTGCTATGGCGTGTGCTGACCACCAGCGGGCGGCACAGAACATGGCTTTCGCCAGTGACACGTTGCGACCTCTTGCTGGGGGCAGGGTGACGGGATAGAGGTGCGGTGAGAATGCAGGGTGTCTTCGGAGTTTGCTCTCACTCCCCCTGCTACCCTCCCCCGGGATGCCAGGGTTCATGCGTTGGGTACTCAGGTACCTGCGAGACCTCTTTCTGGTGAGCTGAGCCCCAGTTGCAGGGACTGCAGGAGCCAGTCGGGCTCCCCTCGGTTTCACGCAGGAGCTGGTCTGCAAGGCCTACTGCCCACTTGGCTTCTGTGCGTGCCACTGGGCGACTCAGAGGCCCACGCTGCATCCCAGCTCACAGTGTCCAGCCACGGTCAGTGCATCTTCGTGTAGAGATTCGGGTGCACAGGGCAGGGGCTGGGAGAGGAGGCAGGTGCTACCCAGGGTCCAGAAGTCAGCTGGGACCTGCCCTTCCACATCAGACCATTGTGCTTTGATCACCGGCCAGGCCTAGGGACCGCACCAGTGCACCAATTTCATGCACCGGGCCTCTAGTAGCATCATAAAGCAACATAAATTTATCTTACAGTTTCTTTTTTTTAATTAATATATTTTATTGATTTTTCACAGAGAGGAAGGGAGAGAGCAAGCCAGAAACATCGATGAGAGAGAGACATCGATAAGCTGCCTCCTGCATGCCCCCTACTGGGGATGTGCCCGCCCTTGACCAGAATTGAACCTGGGACCTTCCAGTCCCCAGGCCGACGCTCTATCCACTGAGCCAAACCAGTTTTGGCTATCTTACAGTTTCTTTAGGTCAGAGTTCTAGGTAGGCTCACCTGAGTCTTCGGCTTAGGGTCTATAGAAATCCAGAATGTACAGGTACATTTCTTCCTGGAGGCTCTGGGGTAGAATTTGCTTTTAAGCTCATTTGTGTTGACGAAGTTCAGTTCCATGCAGTTGTCATACTGAGGTGTCTTCATTCCTTGCTGTTTGTTAGCCAGGGGTCAGTCTTTGTTCCTAGTGGCTGCCTGCCTTCCTCATACGTTTATGTAGCCCCCTCCAGCAAGGGTGGGTTCTTCTGCCACACCTCTCTGACTTTAAGCCAGAGAAAATTCTCTACTAAACCCTCAAATAGATTGGGCCCTCTGGGATAAATCAGAATGATATCCCTATTTTGAAGTCTATGACCTTAATTGCATCTGGAAAAGCCCCTTCTGCCATATAACGTAGCATATTCACAGGTTCCTGGAACTAGATGGATGTCTTTGGGCAATGCTTCTGTTTACCACTGCTGGCATGAGCAGTCTCACAGGTTGTCTTCCTAACCTGATGTGGGTGTCCTCAGTTCTCAGATTTGTGCTTTCTCCAGGGTTCACTTTGGAAGTTGTGATTCTTGGTGCCTTAATTTATTATGTTCACAGAGTTAAAAATGATTTGGGTTAGGATACTTGACATATTGTTAATTGTAATTTTCTTTGGTGTTTACGCTGTTGTTTAAAAGTTGGCCCTCTTGGGAAATGTTTTGAACCCAAGTTAATTTATAGTTGAGTGAGGGAATGAAGAATAGAGAAGTTTCAGTGGAAGGGAAAGCATCTGATAGCTGGTTCACTGTCTCTGCCCAGCTCTTGAGCATCTACCAAGAGACCAGTGCTGCAGAGTGTGGGCTAAATAGTCTCCCAGCTCCCACTGAGAAAAGCCCCAGTGCCCCTGATGGCAACCAGGAAGTGGTTGTTGAGACACTGGTTTCAGAGTCCTGACCCTTGGCTTTCTACTGCCCCTAGACGAGGAGTGAGTGACCTGAGGGATGAAAGTCCTCACTCATCCAGCTGCTCAGGAGTCTGGGACTTTCTCAACTGCAACAACAACAGCACCTGCCGTGTAATGGACGTGCTGTGCCAAGCCCTGTGGCAGGAATTGACATGTTCGCTCAATGATTCTTCATGCTTGCCCTTCCAGTGGGATGTACTTACTACTCTCAGTTTTAAGATGAGGAAACAGACATAGAAGAGAGGCCACTGCTGCCTATGAAAGTTATACTCTGCATGTTATAAATGAATGCTTGCGGAACTGTAGCAGGACAGGAGAGGTAAACTGCTTTTTAATCTTTGAAAGAGAGGTCCCACCTTTTTGGGGTAGAGTGGCAATGGCAGCTGGCAGTTAACCTGAGCCCAGTGCATTGGAAGAGCCAGCTAGAGAAACCTGCTGCAGGTGGGCATCCTGTTGGCAATTTTAGCAACTCCCCATTGGGTTGGTCATTGGACTTCACATAGTGACTGGCCCTTCTGGAACTGTGTGGCACAGCACTGCCGGAGCACAGCAAGCCCCTACAGATGTTTGGCCTCTGCAGAGGCTGCAGCCAGTCCCCCACCCCACCAGCTCCCTTTTGTAGGTGACCCACCCCACCTTCCACAGCTGCAGCCCTTACATCTCTTTCTGACCAGAGTCTTCCAGCTGTTGCTGCCATTCCTGATGAGGTGGCTGTGGCTAGTCCGGGATCCATGTTCTGTGGTGGGAAGGACCATGACCACATTATTACCTGTCGCAAAGGACAAGGGGGTACCTCCCTTTAAAGCATTCTTCTGGGCAATAATATTGGTTATATGCCCAGAAGGTACATTTTAAACGGAATTCCAAGGACTTTTTAAAAATTCAAATTGGAAAATTCAAAATCCTAAAACCAAATAGTATGGTTAAAGACTCCATGCCCAGGTACTCACCACTCAGCTTCAAATGATCAACTCTTGCTTCATGGATTCTGCCATCTGCCCCCAATTATTTTGATGCTTGGGGTGTTTGGACACCCAGTGTCCTTCTGGCTCTGCGCCTGCCCGTCCATGCCACCATACTGTGTTGCCCATGGAGCCTCACAGGAGCTCAGCTCTTTGTCATCCTAGCTGCTCTGTATCCTGGTTGTTTCCCTGCTTAAGACACCCTTCTTCCTGTGGCTGAGCACTGCAGTCCCATCCTTCTCCCCTGAAGGGTATTCACCTTAGAGTTGAAGAGAGTGATCACAGCACACAAGTGATGACACAGCCATCCTCACAAGCTGCTGCTGGGGCACATAAATTAGGACATTTTTCTGGAAGGGTGTTTGGCAATCCGTTGATTCTAGTAACCTTAAACTGTTCCTTTCCTTAGGCATTTCCTCTAAGGCTGTAAGCAGGAGAGTGTTCAAACAGTCTGGTGGTGATGCGGCCTGTCTCCACATCACGACAGGAATGGGACAGGAGAGACAAGTCAGGAGTGGGAGCTGGGTTAGATTTGCTTTTGTAGCTGCAGATGGCAGGCTTGGTGCTGCTGTTAAAATTGACGTGGGAGATACTCCATGACACGTTGCTATCGAGAAGAGCAGGTTAGCAAGCAGCACACCATGTACAGGCTGAGTTTTTTAAAATAGGTGTCCTTAGCTGATTGAGGGATTTTAACTTTTTTGTAATCTTTAGTACATATATGTATGTGTGTTTTTCTGTTAATAATAAACATACATCCTTTGTAATCAGAAATCCTTTGAAGATGAGGTAGACCTGTCTGCCAGTGAGGAGGAGGTGGCTGTGGCCACAGACTACTACCAGAAGGCAGAAAGTCACCAGGTGCTCTGCCTGCAGGGTAGTGTCCTCTCTCACCTGGGCCCTGAGTGCTAGCACAACCTTCTTAAGATGATTCCATCTTTTCCTCCTCTGCTAAAAAGCCTTCCCCTTTCTGTCTGAAAATGTCCTTCCAGCTGACACTCCGCTGTGCTGGTGTGAGAGCCCCAGCCAGAATGCTCCCTGCTCCCTGCATTGCCCTCTGGTACCATCATGACTGGCTCTTCCTCTGTCATTCTTTCTCTTCCCTATTGGAGGTTTGGCATGCCCTTTACCCTCTTCATGGGAAGACGGCTCAGCCCACTGCAGTTCTTCCTCTTGAGTGTGTAGAGCCTTCATTGGCTGCATCCTGGCATGAAATGAAAAGATGAACTCTTTTCTGCTATTTTTACACTCATTATTCTTATTTAAAAAAATATATTTTTATTGATTTCAGAGAGGAAGGGAAAGGGAGAGAGAGATAGAAACATCAATGATGAGAGAGAATCATTGATCGGCTGCCTTCTGCACGCCCCCCACTGGAGACTGAGCCTGCAACCCAGGCATGTGCTCTTGCCCGAATCGAACCTGGAACCCTTTAGTCCGCAGGCTGACATTCTATCCACTGAGCCAAACCGGCTAGGGCTCCACTCATTGTTATTGTTATTATTTTGATTTGTGAATAACATTTTAAATTCCTTGAGTGTAGGAATTGTTTTATACCTCTGCATCTCATTTAACTCCTAATGTCTTGGCTCAGACAAGAGCTGCATGCAGTAATTGAAGATAGAGCTGTGGAAAGCAGTGCTGTCTTCTATTCTTGCAGCCTGCCAGGGTTTTCTCCATTAGCGCTACCTAAACACTGAACCACTTCATCTGAGCCTTTCCTTTTTTTTAAATTAATTAATTAATTTTGTTTAAAATCTTAAATAGTAGTACATATGTCTCATTTTATTTTGTTCTTTGTTTTTGTTTTTTTCCCTATTGACCTCCCCCTGGCCTTTCCTACCCCCTAGTACATGCCCTCACCTGTCCCTCCCCCCACCCCCATCCCTCCAGTATCTTTTCTTTAAAAACATGTTCCTTTTTTTAAATTGAGACATTTATTTAAAGACAAAGGTGAGACCAGACTGCTACTAGATGGTTCTGTTTAGTACAGTGGTGGGCAAACTGCAGCTTGCGAGCTGCCACGGTTTGCGGCTCTGTTGACATTATAATGAGTTTACCGACCGCTGGTTTAGTAGATAAGCAGATGAGTACCCAGAGGACAAAGGGGGATGCACTAGAACCTAGGCGGAATCATCTTGAAACGCACAATGAGGCAGCTGGTTCTCTTCACTTTAATAATGATCTTCTTCCTAATCTAGGTGGGGGGCCAGGTAATAAAAGTCCGGGATTTAATGAGTTAAATATCTCGTGGTGGATTTAGGGTATTGAGCCTTTGGAAAATACATTTGACCTCTCGAAGTCCCGGTTCTTTTTACTTTGAGCTTTTTATTTTGAACATAACAGTTGCAAGGATAGAGAGCACCTGGTCATACCCTTCCCTCAGATCCACCGATTCTCTCACAGATGTCACCCTGGTGCTCATGCTTGATGAATGGCAGCCGAGTCCTGTCTCACTCCTTTCTCCTCTGGAACCTTTGGTGCCACAGGCTCTCTGCATAGGAATCTGCTAGAGGGAGCATATGGGAAAGGGTGAGGTGTGATCTGGCTGCTGGTCAGCCTTTGAGCTGAGCCACTTATGTCCAGTCTGGGAGAGGGACAGCAAGGCAGGTGAGTGGCATCGGCCAAGGGTCTGGACCTGAAAGGCTCCTAGCCTCTGGAGGTCCAGCACTTCCCAGCCTGTGTACCTCCTACTCCTTCCTGTAGAGGTTCCAGTGGGTGTGAGAAGGCCGTACTTGTTGGTTAAAAAATGGCTTATTCCTGTCCCCACTGTCCTCTTCTGCTCTCCCCTTTCCAGCTTCTTTTCAGTCCTCACCAGAGGTGACGTTAGAAGAAGTGATCTGGCTGCTGTAGATGGGATGGGGCTCCTGTTATAAAAGTAGAAAGAATGCTGGACTTACCCTGAGAATCCCTGGTGAATCACCCTGGGTCCTTCAATCACCACAGGTCTGATTTGAGTCATGCCAGGGAGGACTCATGCCTGTGCAAGTGCTGCAGAATCCCTGCCAGGTGCTCTGTAATAGGAATTCAGGCTTGAGGCCATTCAAGTCCAAACCCAAAGATGGGGCATGGGCAGGGATCCTGGGGCCAGGACTCAAGAGCTCTTGCTTATCTCACAAGTAATTCTTAAATATTTTTAAGATATGCTTTTATGGATTTCAAAGAGAGGAAGGAAGAGGGAGAGAGACATCAGTGAGAGGAACATAAATCAGCCACCTCCTGAATGCTTTCCACTGGGAATTGAGTATACAGCCTGGGTATGTGTCCCTGTAACCTCCTGGTGCGTGGGTCAATGCTCAACCACTGAGCTGCACCCACCAGGCCCACAAGTGTTTCTTTTATATTAAACTAGAGACTCAGTGCATGAATTCGTGCACTAGTGTGGTCCTTTAGCCTGGACTGCAGGATCAGGCCAAAACTGGCTCTCAAACATCCCCCGAAGGGTCCTGGATTGTGAGAGGGCACAGGCCAGGCTGAGGGACCCCACTGGTGCATGATTGGGTCCAGAGAGGGATCGCAGCAGGACTTCAGGGTGTGTCCAGCCTGTTTCCTTCACTCCCAATCAGCCCAGCAACAAACTAACTACCGGTCGGAGCTTCTTCCACCTGGTGGTCATTGCCCATCATAGCAACTGGTTGACCAGTCGACTGTCTGCCCCCTGGTGTTCAGTGCATGTCATCGTGAGCAGTTTAGTGGCCTTAGGATATCATGCTTTGATTGGTTGAACGGATGACTGGATACTTAGCATTTAGACTTTTATTATATAAGATACTAGTGGCCCAGTGTATAGATTCATGCACATGGAAAGGAAATTAATTAGAAGGAATAGTTTAATATTGCTATTCTCCCTTTCTCTATAACAAAAGTGTCAACCAAATTCACAACCGACAATGACAGATTGAAACACACATGTGCGAGTGGTGCCCGTGAGAGCTTTATACGTATCACGCATGTGTGAGTCAACTTAGCCTTTTATAGATATAGAATAAACTTGCTTAATTAGATCTGCTTTCTGATGTCGCTAAACTCCTTCCAGCCCAGTGAAGCACCCCAACTTCTCTTTCAGGTAATTGTCAGCAACACAGCAGTAAATATAACATGAACCAGATTATTGTAGATCATGCAGGGAGGACAAAGGGTAAAATATTTAACTGCAGCAGTGTTTGACTGTATTCTGTGCAGTGAGCAAACCTGAGGTCATTTTCAAGATCCACCATTTCTTTTCAGCCGGGTAAAGTTTCTAAACTTTCTAAAGCTCCATTTTCCGGCTAATGATGAAAAGAAAATAGGATTCCACTATCTACCTACTCCAGGACTTCTGTGAGGATCAAATGAGATGAGGCATGGGAAATGCTTCATAGACATTTGGTTGAAGTGTGAGCAGAGACTGGTTTGGCTCAGTGGATGGAGCATTGGCCTGCGGACTGAAGGGTCCCGGGTTTGATTCTGGTCAAGGGCATGTACCTTGGTTGTGGGCACATCCCCAGTGGGGGGCGTGCAGGAGGCAGCTGATCAATGTTTCTCACTCATTAATGTTTCTAACTCTCTAGCTCTAGCCCTTCCTCTCTGTAAAAAAATCAATAAAATATATTAAAAAAAAAAGTGTGAAATGTTTGCACCTGGCTATAAAGCAAGCCGTGTTCCTGGGCTGAAGAAACTGTAAGAAAGCTAGTTGTTACTAGGAAGCCAGTCATTGCTATGTGACATCATTATCTGGATGGATACTTAGCATAGTAGCCATTTATATATATATAGATAGATAGATAGACTAGAGGCCCAATGTATGAAATTTGTATAAGAGTAGGCCTTCCTTCCCCGATGGGCCAGACACGCCCTGAAGTCCTCCTGCAATCCCTCTGGCACTCAGGACCCGGGCTTCCCTCCGGCCACTGTCAGACACCCGGAACCTGGCTTTCTTCACAACCCTGGCTTTGTCTGGAAGGTCATCTGGGAGGTCATCCAGTCTAATTAGCATATTATGCTTTTATTATTAAAAATAAATCTACAGTGAACCATGTAAGGACATGTACCTTGAGCATGATGCCATCAGATGATTGTTCACACATGTAAATTTCCCCAATACCTGCATCTTGAGCTGGTTTAGCACCAGTAGGTTTCTTCCTGTGTTTCAGCCACTGCAGACTCTGCCCGCCTCCTCTGACTTCCCCAACCATGGAGGCATTTGTTCTTTAACTTCCTGTCATTGGAATCATACTCCAAGCAATCTCAAATCTGGCTTCTTTCATTAAGCATCATGTCTGTGAAATTTATTCTTGTAGGTAGCAGTTCTTATTTATCCCTTGTGTCATGCCATTGCATGAGTCTACCCCAGATGACTTTTCTGTCTTACTGGACGTCGGGGTTAGTTCCAGTAGTTGGCTCTGTGTACTAGTATACAGTTTTGGATTATGTCTTCTGATGGGTACATGTGCTCACTCTCTGGAGTGTGCATCCAGGGCTGGGTCCAGGGTTGTGGCCTTTGCCTGTAGCATGGTCTGCCAAACAGTTTTCTCACATGTTACCAATTTATGTGCCCACAAGCCATGTAGGGGAGTTCAGCTTTAGACATCCTTGCCAACACCTGGCGTTGTCAGGGAACCTGTCTTCAGAACTAACGCTCTGTTGATTTTAAAAGTACATTCAAATTTGATACCCACTCAATGCAGTGCAACGGGAATGGAAAGAATGATTTAGGAGGAGTGAAATTATAAGGAAAGAAGCTATAAATTTGGCGTGTGTGTGTGTGTTTAAATTCTTTATTGTTGAAAGTATTACATATATCGTCTTTTTCTCCCATTTACCTCTCCCCACCTGCTCCTGCCCCCCAGCACATGCCCTTACCCCCTTCGTGTGTGTTTTGTTTGTACATACATGCAGGAGAGGGGAGGAGAAAGATACATACTTACCCTAGGATGTTTTTTCATTGATTTTATTATTATTTTTTAATCCTCACCTGAGGATATTTTTCCATTGATTTTTAGAGAGAGTGAAAGAGAGAGGGAAAGACAGAAATATCCATGTGGATGTGAGAGAAACTCATTGATTGGTTGCCTCCTGCACATGCCCTGAACAGGGCCCTGGCCAGAGGACCCTGCAACTGAGGTATGTGCCCTTGAACAGAATCGAACACAGGACCTTTCAGTCCATGGGCTTATGCTCTTTCCACTGAACCAAACCTGCTAGGTCCCGAGGTTTTTTTCCTTTATTTTTAAAAATTGATTTAAGAGAGAGGAAGGGAGAGAGATGTGAGAGAGAAACATCAATTGGTTGCCTCCCATACTTGCCCTGACTGGGGACCAAACCCACAACCTTTTGGTGTACAGAACAACGCTCCAACCCACTGAGTCATCCAGCCAGGGTGACTGGGGAGCACTCTTGGAGATAAGTCTCCTCTTCACAGTCATCCTGCATGTTTGACGTAAGCATTTCACTTATTGTTAAAAGCTCCATTACGTACCTTTCCAAACATTCACAGCAGTAGAGATAATAGAAAAATGTCTCTCATTTACTTCCAGAGTTAACAACACATGGTCATTGTTTTACCTATCCTTCCCCACCCCTTCCTGACTGTTTGAAATCACATCCCAGACACTGTATGATTTCAAATGCCAGTACTTGTGTGCAGATCTTTAAAAGACAGAGCTTTCTCTCTCCTCCCAAATACCGCAAAGTCATGTGAGGCAAGCATTTTAATACTGTACATTGTTGGGTTGGCAGAGAGTGTCAACCATTCTACGCAGTTGCCTGATAGTGAGTGGCACATGCTTGGGACTGGGACTGAGGGAGCTAGAGTGGTTCCAGGCCTGGAGCCCAGAGGCCAGTGCCTGGACAGGGATCAAGAGGCCTCCTGGTGCTTCTGAGGTCAAACCTTAGAGAAGCTTGGGTAGTCTTCTGAACTAGCAACTAGCTCAATGAAATAACATGAATAACAACATGCCCTTTTAAGTCCAATGGTGTCTTCCACTGTTTGTTTTATTTTGTTTTTTTAATTAGAGAGAGAGGAAGGGAGAGGGCTAAAGAGATAGGAACATTGATTAGCTACCTCCTGCATACCTCTTACTGGGGATCGAACTTGCAATCTAGGTGGGAATCCAGCCGATGACCTCTTAGTTCATGGGTCAACGCTCCGGCCAGTCAGACTGCGTTGTCTTCTTTAGGTGCAATTCTTTCATTGATACAGTCATTGGGAATTGAAAAATCTTGAGAGCAGAAATTGGAGCAATTAAACAAAACGAAAGTAATTGTGAAGAGAAAATGTTTTAATTGTGAAGAGAAAATGTTTTACGTTTCTTGTGTTTATATGATTAAAAAGTTTATTTTTACAAGACTAAAATACCCCTTTTTAAAAAAATACCCTTTCTACATATAGGTAGGTGGTTAACTTCTGAAACACATATTCTTATCTTGTTAAAAAAACACTTTTGCCCTGGTTGCATGGCTTAGTTGGTTGGAGCATCATCCGTGTACCAAAATGGTTGAGGGTTCAATTCCCAGTCTGGGCACATACCTACGTTGAGGGTTTGATCCCTGGTCCGGGTGCATACAGAAGGCAACTGATCGGTGTTTCCCTCTTTCACATTGATATTTCTCTCTCTCTCTCCCCTCCCTCCTCCTTCCTCTCTCTCTAAAGTCAATTTAAAAAGCCCTGGCCAGTGTGGAGTGTTGTCCCATATACTAAAAGGTGGTGGTTTTGATCTCTGGTTGTGGGGTGGGTATGCTAGGGGCAACCTATCGATATTTCTCTCTCACATTGATGTTTCTCTTTGTCTCTCCCCTATCCAATAAATAATAAATAAAAGCATTTTTTTAGAAACCCATATTCTTGGATGGGAATAAAAACAAAACAAAACACTTTTATGGTCCTTTCAAAGGTCAGAGAACCAGAATGCAAAGGTGTGCTAGGAAAGAAAAGGAAGACGTTCCAGTCTGGGTTATGGTTTGGCCAATATGTTCCCAGCTACCTGTGAGGTCTAGCAGGGCTCCCTCCCTGCGAAGCCAGATGTTTGCTTTGGTTACTGCTGGTGACTGTGTCTCATTTTTTCCTGCCTCCACGATGAAACCATTTGGAGCGTGGTGTACTAAATCACTACCTGTTGCCAAATGGGAGAACACCAACGGAGGTGCAGGGAGGCTGCTCTGTAGCCATTTGTGGACCTGGTGAAGGTTGCTTGGCTCGCCTGAAAGGTCTTGCACTGGTGGAGGCCAAAGAGGGGGCTTTTCCGACTGTGGGCATGGTGAGGTACCGCTTAGGTGTGTGGGATGGTGGGAAGATTACTTTGCCAGTATCTCTCTGACTATACTCAGACTAAGCGGCCCACTGAGACCTGGGAAGTGAATGTGTGGTAGGTGGGCTTTTCAGGGCACTATGCTCATTAAATGGAAGCTTCCTGTCTCCATGTTGACAGAGTAATGAAGTTTAGATGGGTGAGGGAGACATTTTGTTTAAAGTGTTTTTCCCTCATCTTTTTGTTGTTGTTGTTACTTTGAGAGAGAGAAAGGAACATCAATTTGTTGTTCCACTTTATTCATGCATTCATTGGTTGCTTCTTGTATGTGCCCTGACTGGGGATGGAACCCTTAACTTTCTCATATCAGGACAATGCTCTAAACAATTGAGCCATCAGACCAGGACAGAGGATAACTGAGGTTCATTAAGTATTCTCTATGGCAATATCTCTCTGTGGCACACTTTTTTAGGTGAATTTTATCATTTAACTTTTAATTACTTTTTATTTTAACAATGATATATGCACATAAATGTTAGAAGTCAAAAAATTGCCCAGCCATTATGGCTCAGTGGTTGAGCATTGGCCCATGCACCAAGAGGTTGCTGGTTTGATTTCCGGTCAGGGCACATGCCTGGGCTGAGGACTCAATCCCCAATGGGGTGTATGCAAGGAGGCAGCTGATCAACGTTGACATTTCTCTCTCACCAATGTTTCTCTTTTTTCCTCTCCTTTCTTCTCTCTAAAACATTATATATATATATATATATATATCATGGCCCAACTGGGGTGGTCCAGTGGTTGAGTGTTGACTCAGGAACCAGGAAGTCACCAGTTCGATTCCCAGTTAGGGCACATGCCTGGATTGTAGGCTCGATTGCCAGTATAGGGCGTGCAGGAGGCAGCTGATCAATGCTTCTCTCTCATTGATGTTTCTATCTCTCTAAAAATCAATAAAAGTGTATTTTTAAAAAATCATGGTGGGCCGAGACCAGTTTGGCTCAGTGGATGGAGCGTCGGCTTGCGGACTGAAAGGTCCCAGGTTCGATTCCGATCGGGGGCATGTACCTTGCTTGCGGGCACATCTCCACAGTGGGGCGTGCAGGAGGCGGCTGATTGATGGCTCTCTCTCATCGATGTTTCTGACTTTCTGTCTCTCTCCCTTCCTCTCTGTAAGAAATCAATAAAATATATTTTTTTTAAAAAATTGCCTTCTTCACGGGAGGACAAATTAAAAAAATTAAAAAAAAAATCATGGTGGTTCTCTACTCAGGAAGTCCCTCCCCTGCGACTCTTCTTTCTTCTGGTATATTCCTGTGACTCTTAAGTAATAAGCATGTGCTGTTTTCTCTCTCTTGAGTCATCCCGTTTATGAGTTTTATGAATTATTTGTTGACTTTCTGTATAGCTCCTATTACACGGCCGTTAATCTCCTCTTCTCTCTTGGCCTGCCAGTGTTTTACTTTCTGGCTAAATGGGTAATGAATGCTTACGTTTTATGCCTACACAAATGATATTCACAGCTGAGCATATTGGCATACTGTGATGTTCGTTTTTTTCTCCAAGAAAAAAATGTCTTCTTAAAATGTGCCTGGTTTTCTGTGTACCTGTGGTTAACTCTTCTCATATCTTCTAGTTGTCTCTCGGTCAGTTACCCCTGTGCTCAGTGCTGGCAGGCTGTTAGTTCCTGCTTTTCCCCTGGACTTCCCTTCCGGAGCCCTCATCAGCAGTGGCCAGAGGTGTGGTGAGGATAGCCCTCGGTGTGCTTGTGTCTCAAGTTGCATGGCTGCATGACTCTGGTGTTGGGTGTCCTTTTATGTGTCCTGTGCCTTGTTCTTTTTGGTTCACTCCTTTGTTCTGGATGAAGTACTCATGGGAATTCAGTTTCTGTAGGCTGTGGCAGTTTGCGTGCATATGGACTTCTGGGTTGTAAGTACTTTCTCAAGGATTGAAAAGCATGTCCATTCCACTGCTTTCTTTCTTTCTTTTTTTTTAAATTAAATCTTTATTATTCAGATTATTACATTTGTTTCTCTTTTTTCCCCTCCATAGCGCCCCTCCACCCAGCTCCCACCCCTCCCTCTGCCCTTAGCTCCCTCCCATTGATCTCATCCATAGGTGTATGATTTTTGTCCAGTCTCTCCCTGTACACCCTTCATCCCTTTCCCCCTAAGAATTAACAGTCCACTCCCTTTCTGTGCTCCTGATTCTATTATATTCACCAGTTCATTCTGTTGATCAAGTTTTTAATTCACTTAATTTTTAGATTCACTTGTTGATAGATATGTATTTGTTGTTCATAATTTTTTGGCTTTTACCTTTTTCTTCTTCCTCTTCTAAAAGAGTACCCTTCAGCATTTCATATAATACTGGTTTGGAGTTGATGAACTCCTTTAGCTTTTTCTTATCTGTGAAGCTCTTTATCTG